>CP135558.1:1438713-1456348 GCA_032402905.1 Khaya senegalensis | reverse complement strand
TAACTTTAAATAAAATTATTTTAATATAATTAATTATCCCTAATTAAGCAATTTAAAATTTTAAAAATTTATTTTTATTTTTTGAAAAGTAACTACACCAGTGTATTGTACAAGTGGTAAAATTGTAGTCAATGAATGTATTTTTTTGTTCATTGAAGCTAAATTGATTTAAAAAAATTGATTATGTTAATATTAATTTTTTAAAATTAATTATTTATATAAATAGTATTTAAAATAAAATTATTTTGAGAGTTTTTCTTACTTAGGGAGCAAGGTCTTTTGAGGAGGCAATTGCCACATCAAGCATTATTATTTAATATTTAATTAGTTGTAATAAGTTTGACCATAATAAAGACCTAGTTGGCATATATTTATTAGTTTGAATTTATAAAGTCCAAATCAGGTGTAAGAGTTTAAGTGAATTGGTTATTCTTTATTATAATAATTATTATTATTTGATTAAAATAATTTAAATATCTAGAATTAATTTCCATTTTAGCAATTCGATATACTTTCTCATATTTAAGCATTTTATATCAATGGTAAAAAACAGTGAAATTTGGACCAGATTAGTTTGGAGGCTGACTATCCTTTAAATAGCCAAAATTTACTCAGTTATGATTTTTCTGAATTGCACATAACATAAAATGTCCTAATGTTTTGTCTTTAGATTTAAAAAAAGGTAGGCAAGAAGTGCTTCATAATAAGCAAATATTTGGAGACAAAATAAAAGCACAAAATGCTCTATAGTTTTAACTTTTGGATAAACAGAAACTGTTTGGTGCCTCAATGCAATTTTGCCTTTACGCTAGGCAGTTTATGTCGACCATCTCGTGTTATTTGTATTATAGGCAATGTAGATAACATCATGTACCAAGTCTACATGCTCTGTGCACATATCGTGTTATTTGCTCGTCTAAGTTTACCTTTTGACAAATATCTTTTCATTCAATCTTGCCACCACAAAGATCATACTCATGTCTAGTGCCTGAAAATGTGATAACGATGTTACCAGTGGTCGAAAACTAAAGAAACAATCTATTACTTTTTATCTTGAATGTTTTAGTAATCTTTCTTTAATCCATTGCTGTTGGATATAGCATTCGAGTGCCATTATTTTATAATGAGTCTAATCCATACTCACTCTCAGGTACTTTTGATTGGTTATTGGAAGTTTGCCGTTGGTTAGAAATGTGTCAATTGTTGGCCTTAGAGTTGAACCATTGGTGTTTGGGTTGGTTTGGTTTGGCTGTTCGGAGTTAAAAAGGAGGGCACTTTTTTTATTTGTTTTAAAGAGAAAGAAAACAAAATTAGTTTTTCAAAAAAATAAGTAAGGAGTATTTTGATTAAAATGGGATTACTTTGTTTAAAAAAACAAAAAAGAAATGATACAAGTTAGCTAAATTTTGAAATGGCCCCAACATTTATTTAGACTATTTCTCAAAATGTTCCTTCGAGTTTCTTTCCAAAAGATCAACATTTGGGTCAAAAATTTGGGCCATTTTGATCAAAAACCCCAATTTCAACACAACTCCTCTGCTCTCGTCTCTATTTCCCAGCTTCTCTGCTTCTTTTTCCTTTTTCTGCTTGAATGATCAAAAGCCAAAGCTTCCAGTCTAAAGCCTAGCTCCTCCGAAAACAATGAGTGTATTATCATCTTCTACAAATCCGCTATGAAATTCCTTTTTCTTCTTCTTCGCTCAATCTCCTCGCGTCGTGTCTCTCCAGGACAATCATCACCGCTTCACTATCTCCACTCATCTTCCTCTTCATCGACTTCTCAATCGCCTATATTCAATGAAGTTCTTAACATCCTTAACACTGTAAATCCCATCGAACCGGCACTGGAACCGCTAGTTCCATTTCTTTCTCCTAGCATTGTCAGTTCTATAATCCAACAAACACAAAACCTTCAGTTGGGTTTTCGTTTCTTTATCTGGGCAGCAAAACGCAAGCGTTTGCGTAGCTCGGATTCTCATAAAGCAGTCATTGACATGCTCCTAAAACCAAATGGGTTTGATTTTTACTGGAAAACTCTCGAGGAGTTAAGGGCCGGTGACATTTCAGTTGTGTCCGATGCGTTTTTTGTTCTCATATCAGGCTATGAGAAAGTGGGTGATTGTGAGAAAGCATTGGAGAGTTTCGGTAAGATGAAGGACTTCGAATGTGAGCCTGATATTCTTACTTACAATGCGGTACTACATATTCTGTCACGTAAAAAAGTGTTTTTCTTAGCTTTGGCGGTTTATAATCAGATGTTAAAATCAAATTGCATGCCTAATAAAGTTACATTTTCTATTTTGATTGATGGGTTGTGCAAGAGTGGAAAAACTCAGGATGCACTTAAGATGTTTGATCAAATGACGCAGAGGGGCATTTTGCCAAATAAGATTACTTATACAATCGTTATTTCGGGTTTATGCCATGCCAAGAGGGCTGATGATGCATATAGATTGTTTATACAGATGAAAGAGAGTGGATGTAATATTGATTCCGCTGCTTACAATGCTTTGCTTAATGGATTTTGTAATTTAGGAAGAGTTGATGAAGCTTTGGTGCATTTGAGGTCTTTTGAGAAAGATGGTTTTGTCCTTGGAGTACGCGGTTATAGTAGTATAATTGATGGGCTGTTTAGAGCTAAGAGATATAACGAAGCCTATGCGTGGTATAGCAAAATACTTGAGGAGAATATTGAGCCAGATATTGTTTTATATGGTGTAATGATACGAGGGTTGTCAGAGTCTGGTAAGGTTAGGGATGCTATGAAGTTGATGAGTGAGATGGGTGAGAGAGGCATAGTCCCGGATACTTATTGTTACAACGCTGTGATTAAGGGATTTTGTGATATGGGTCTCTTGGATCAGGCTCGGTCTCTTCAGGTTGAGATTTTGAAGCGTGACAGCTTTCCAAATACTTGCACTTATACCATTCTTATTTCTGGTATGTGTAGGAATGGAATGGTTGATTATGCACAAGAAATTTTCAATAAGATGGAAAAGGCGGGGTGTTTTCCTTCTGTTGCTACATTCAATGCTCTTATAGATGGGCTTTGCAAGGCTGGTGAACTTGAGAAAGCTAATCTTTTGTTTTATAAGATGGAGATTGGGAGAAATCCTTCGTTATTTCTTCGGCTTTCTCAGGGCAGTAATCGGGTTCTTGATAGTGCTAGTTTACAAGCTATGGTGGAGCAATTTTGTGGATCGGGATTGATTCATAAGGCCTACAAGATTCTCTCACAGCTTGCTGATAGTGGAAATGTGCCAGACATCATCACTTACAACATTTTGATTCATGGCTTTTGTAAGGTTGGCAACATTAATGGTGCTTTCAAGCTCTTCAAGGAGCTACAGCTCAAGGGGCTCTCCCCTGACTCTGTAACGTATGGAACACTTATTAATGGTCTTCAGAGAGTTGGCAGAGAAGAGGATTCCTTTAGAATCTTTGAGCAAATGGTGAAGAATGGTTGTACACCTACCTCATCAGTTTACAATTCACTGATGACTTGGTCATGTCGGAGGAGGAAGTTTTCTGTAGCTTTTAGTCTTTGGTTGAAGTATCTGAGGAACATATCCTGTCGGGAAGATAAAGCAGTGAAATCAATTGAAGAACATTTTGAGAAGGGAGAAGTGGAAAAGGCCGTCCGAGGCTTACTGGAAATGGACTTTAAATTGAATGATTTTAGTTTAGCACCTTATACCATTTTGCTAATCGGGTTGTGTCAATCTGGGCGAGTAGAAGAAGCATTTAATATTTTTTCCATTCTAGAAGAGTGCAAGGTCATCATCACTCCCCCAAGCTGTGTTAAGTTGATACATGGTCTCTGCAAACGAGGTTACCTAGACCAGGCAATAGATATTTTCCTTTACACACTGAAGAATGGTTTCATTTTGATGCCACGAGTTTGCAACTATCTGCTTAAGTCTCTTCTTCTTTCTAAAGATAAAAAGAATTATGCTTATGATATTCTTTGCCGAATGGAGTCTGGTGGATATGATTTAGATGCTTACCTTTACTTTAAAACCAAGTCTCTTTTACCTGGTCCTTGGAATAGGCGAGAAATGGAAAACATGTCACCTGGATGAATTTTGAATGTGGGAAAAAAGGAAGAATGTACAATATCTGGGCCCTGCAGAAGAAATAAGTCAAGCCCTGCAGAAGAAATATGTCAAGCCACTGGTGCTTGTGAGCTCTAATTTTTTAATTTTTATTTATTTATTTATTTTTATGTTGGGCAATAGTTGTAAGCAAGGGGCTTGTGGCCTTTTTTTATTTAACCCCCTTTTTGACATTGTACTTTTCGCTGATTTAAATACCCTGAGCATAATTTAGTTTTGGACCTTGAGAAAAAAGAGGAAGTGAGCCACTAGGAAAGTGGATGGCGTAGAGCGGTTTCTATGCATTCTAAAATTTTGTAATTGATACACAGAATTGTTTTGTAAGTTTATTAATGGCTACAAATATGTTGTATTCATTTGCTCTCTAATAAGAATTTTCCTTTTTGATTGATTATTTGTTGGTATATGGAAAGTTCATGGTTGTGGCTCTTATGAATTATTATTGTTATTTATAGTATGTGCTTTCACGGTTGTATTTGATAGATATATATGTATACATAGATTAATACCAGCCAGGCACATTATTATAATTATTTGCATTTGCTCGACTCTGTTCAGGTTAGCTAATATGCATGATCTTTTGCTGTTCGATTATTTGTGCTAAGTCTACTCTTAATTTTGAGGTGATATTATTAAGTTGATATTCTTCTGCTTCTGCCTCGTTATCTGTTACGCAGAATTTTTAGCTACTCCACGCTCTGATCCATTTCAATCCAAGCATAAACACAAAACAGACTAATCCTCCTCTAAGGTTGGTGTCATGGATTCATTCTCTACATGTCTTGTTCCACGACAAGAGGGGCAACCGACTGGACTATTTCAGACATTCCATGTTGTTACTGCATGTTTTCCTTTCAGATTTTTCTTGATGCATATGCTCAAGATCTGGCTACTGCAGCCATAGAATCTGTAGAAATCTAACCTCTCTTCGCATGCTGAGCTTATTGAATTGAGATTCCTTTCAGCATCATTCAACCTGTTTTTGTTTTAAGGATGTCGATAGGATTTGGTGGACCACTTGGCATGTGAATGACTTGTGTAGGGATTTTGTGCTGCTTTTCTGCCAACACCTAGGAAGATCTATTCAAAGCTTTGCTCTGCTGGTATTTTAGTCTGCATTTTTTTTTCTTGGCTGTGATTTTTACTAACATTTTCATTAGCTGCTCAACCCTTGTTGTGTCCAGAATTTGCTTCTGCTTTCGTTCCTGATGTTCACACTTTGATGTAATCTTTATTGCATAGATAAATAATTGCGGTGTGGGTACATATAGAGCCTGATTTCTTAGACAATCTTAACAATCCTAGATAATAGGATGTCTTTAGGAAGTAGTATCTACTACAAAATAGAAAAATAGAAAAAAACAAAATTTATCTACTTGATTATAACAAATTTAGATTTATTCAAAAAAGCATCTAACGAATATTATCAACATATTCTTAACTTTTTGACAACCCCACAAATTGGCGTATAAATATCCATCATGTCTAACTTTCTAGTCAAATATTGAAAGTTAGATCTCTAAAGTCGTTTGGTTAGAATATCAGCAATCTATCAAGTGATTGGTATAAATGGTAAGCGAATGATTCCAATCTCCAGATTTAATTTTCTCCTTAACAAAATGTAGATAAATTTTCACATGCTTAGTGCTATCATGTTGAACAGATTATGTATAGCGATGGTTGCTAGTTTATTATTGTAATATAGTTTCATAGGATTCTCAACTTCTTTCTTTAGTTCCTCCGAGATTTGGTTTTGCTTAGATTTTCACAATCGCAAGGGCCATTGCTTTAAGCTCCGCTTCTGCACTACTTTTAGCCACAACACTTTGTTTCTTGTTTTGCCGAGTTACCATGCTTTGTTTCTTGCTTTGCCAAGTTCCCAAATTACCACAAACATATGTGCAATACCCTAATTTAGATCTCTTGTTAGTTATAGATCCAGCCCAATTTACATCTGTGTATACTTCATTGTCTGCATGTTCATTTTTCTTCAAACTAATCCCTTTTAAGAAGTACTTTTCAAGTACTTCACAATTCTATACATTGGTTTAAGATGTTCTTCATCAAGTACCTCACAATTTTAGACACTTTGTTTAGATATTAATTTTTCTTGAAAATAATCCTTTTTAAGGAATGTGCATAAATTGTCTAAGCACAATAATTATAAAGGCAATATCTGCTGAGTATGAAACAAGTAAATTAACATTTCCACCAAATTTGATATATGATAGTATTCATTGGACCCCTTTCCTTTGTTTCTCCAAGTTTCATATTTGGATTTGGAGTCTCTAAAGCTCTAAAATCACTTGTTGTCCCTTCTAGCAAATCTAGTATGTATTTTCTTAGAACAAGAAGCTTCCATTCTTACAAAGTATCTCAAAGATTCCAAATTTTTAGTTTCAAACTTAGAAGATAAATAAGCCTTCAATCTGGTCATCTCACTAAAGTAACCTCTAGTGAGAATAATGTCATCAATGTATATTATAAGCATTGAAATTTTTCTTTCAAACAATGTTTTAATTAACATTGCATGGTCAATTGGTCCTTGATAATATTGTTGTCTTTTAATTTAGTGAGTGAAAATTTCAAACCAAGTTGTGGGTGACTACTGAATTCCATACAATGATTTCTTAAGCTCACATACATTTGATCTAAATTTTTCTTTATATCAAGGTGGAGAATTCATGCACAATTCTTCTTCTAGATCATTGTTTAGAAAAGTATTTTTAACATCCAATTGTTGTAAGGGTTAATCTAAATTTATAACAATCAATAAAAGAGTTTTTACAGTGTTTAAATTTATCATATGTGCAATAGTCTCTAAGTTTTTAATGCCATAGGTTTGAGTAAAGTCTTTAACCACGAATTAGTCTTATGCTTTTGTAGGGAGGCATTAAAATTATATTTGATAGTGAAAAGCAACTTACAACTAACAATGAATTTTCTTTTAGGTTGAGCCATTGCCTCTCACATTTTTTTTTCTAATGCTTTCTGTAACATATGGCCCATTTAACAAATAAAGAAATTTGGGCCAAAAATTTTTTTTGAAAGAATTTAGCCCATTTGCTTTGTTTTAAATAGGGTAAATAATGAAGAATAGATAGATTTTGGAAGAAGATTGTAGAAGTGCCGAGAGAAAAGAGGAAAGAAAAAAAATGGAGGAGAAAAAGATGGAGAAAAGAAGAAGAAGAAGAAGAAGAAGAATAATAATAATAAGAAATTGAAGGTAAAATTTTCTTTTATTCTTTATTTTGAGAAGAAAGTAATTTATTTTAATATAAAAATTATTGAAAATTAGAGAAAATAAATAGAATTTTGTTTTAATAACTTAATAGTCAAAATTATTACTAATTTAAATTTTTGAATTTCATATCTATAAATTTTGGATTAAATTTGACAGATTGATCGGAAGGTTTATTAACAATTGTTGAAAAATGAGATGAAAAACTGTAAAATTTGATTGGGGTGAAAATACAAGAAATTTTGTTTAATTTTATAAATTAGAAATTTTATGTGTGAATAATTAAAAATTTTATGGTCAAAATAAAAATTCTTATAATTTTAGGGCAAGATGATAATTTATAATAATTTTAAAATATTTTTGTAATTATTTATATTTTAAGAGATTCTTTTGTAATTATTCATATTATAGGAATATTTTTATAATTTATCAGTATTAATAATTTTTATTCTAGAAATTCAAAATTTTAGAATTTTTAGATTAAATTTTAGTTTAATTTTAAGTTAAAAATTTATTTCTACTTTATTATATACAACATAATTTATTAGTTTATTTTAATAATTATGTATTGATTTTAAAAGTAATATCAGATGGTAGTCAGGAAAAGAGAGATCGGAGGAGGTAAAATTTATTAATTACCGACGTCTTTTAATCTAGGTATATATTTTATATATAATTGAATATTTTGATACTTTGAAAAATTAAAAAGTAGGATTTTATATTAAAATTTTAAGAAAAATTATATTTTAATAACACGATTATTGTTATGTCCTATTTTATATAAATTTTTTAAGAATTTAAAAATTTTGTTATTATTAAACTATATTTCTGATGTTTGAAATACTGTGAAATAATATAAAATAAATTATTTTATCATTGTTGTGTGTGATTGGATTGTAAAATAGTGTATGACCTTTATTTAACAGTGGTAATTATGAACTTAATTTCAGTTCCACGATGAAAGTACGTAAACTTGAAATCATAAGCGGTGTTTCTTAATTATAGAGTTCTTAAAGTACGCATGCTACATATTTCTTGGACGGTAGTTGCTAAAAATAATGTTCCAAAACTATACATTACACATAGTAATAGCTAATTTAAATTGTTGTCTTGTTATCATTATTTATTATTATTTTTATTTATTTACGTTATTTATAACCTGTTTAATTGGAATCATGATTGTTATTAAATTACTTGAAAAACTCAAATTATATATAAATATTTACGAGGTGTTAGTTTATACCCTATTTTTCAAGTTCTATTGGAGCAGTAAGAGATAAGTGAATATGAAGAAATCTTACCCTTTTTGTTAGATAAAATTTTGAAAAACTACTTTATTATATACATTGTGTTTATTAGAATATTGTAAAAAGATTGTTCATATTTTATTAAATAAATACAATAAATTTTGATGTGATGTATTGTGTTGTAGCGATAATTTGAAATATTATGAGAAATATTGAGAGTATTATAAAATTTTTATTCTTATAGGTCTTTATAGATATTATCCATGTATAGTGAGCACTCTGCCAAAATATTCACAATCTCATAGTTATTCATTTAAATCCTAAATTACGAACTTTAGTTTAAAGGGCATAACACTTTCGTTTTTGCAAGTACTACTTTTTTTTTCACTTACGAACATATAAAGCTTTTTGTTAGTTTTGGATATGATTTTAGATTAGACTTATGATAGTGTTACAAACTAAAATTTTTCTGCCTTAATTTTTATTCCTCCTTGAGTAAACAATGTGTTCTTTAGTTTTTTCACCTTATTTTTTTTTATTCCAACATCTATTTCTATATAAGTTTGATCATGTGATAGAATTAAGATAGATTTTCTTATATTTTCAATATTCAAAATGCTAGTTTATGAACTCGTAAAATTATTAAACTAGTTTCTTCGAAAACATCTTTATTACTTTATTTTGAATCACAATTTTTACTACTGTCTATGCCATTTATTGAACCTGCATCTTCTTCATTACTTAACATAACCTCATAATCCATCACCTACCAATTTACATCATTTTCTACTTCACATTTAATGCCTAATTTATCCTTACTCGAGTCGTTACCTGTAACATATCAATAAAGTTGTTGAAGATCACTTTATCTAAATCTTCATTATCTTTATTCTAATCCTAGAGATAAGAAGTATTAATAAAAGTTTTATCTTTAGAAGATGTTACATTTATTATAGTAAACATATTGATAATGACTGTTTAACTTTTTTTTTTTAATGATTTATTTCAAAATTTCAAAAGAATTTGATAAGGCCAACTATTATATAGTTTTTTTTTAAGACTTAACGAACACATATATCAATTTGATTTAATAAGTACCTTGTGCATATGTCAAAATTGAGATGCCTTAGGTGCATACATCACTACACTTCCACTTAACACTAACTGTAATGACAAATGACTCATCTTTTGAAAATTTGGTTCGAAACACTTATATCCTTTTTTGTTTATTGGAAATTACTAAACAAATATACATTTTCTAGCTAGATCCCTAGCTCAAGGATCTAGTTTCCCATGATTATGATCATGAATTTGCATAAAAGCAACACACCCAAATATTTTTTTATGGACCCAAATATTTTTGATAGTAAATTTGAATGTATTCAAGAAGTGAGAAATTATTTGTTAAATATGTTTAAAGGAGTTTGAAAATTTAAAATTCTTCTAGGCATTTTCTTAATTAAATAGTTTGTTATTAGAATAGTTTCACTCCATAACAATTTAGAAACATTTATTGAAAGTATTAATGGTCTACCTAGAAAATGCCCATTTTTTTCTTTTTGCTTTTGCATTTTGTTTGGATGTGCCATTATAGAGCTTTAGCTTTTCAAGCCATTTTTAACAAAATGTTCTCCTAAGACCTTGTAAAAATTATCTTTTTTAATTATCAATTCTACAAATACGAATATTTAGTTGGAATTGTATGTGAACCATTTTATGAAAATACTTAAACAATTGTTTAGCTTTAGACATTTTGTTCTTAAGTGAGCTAGCCTAGAAAACATGTAAATTGTAATATATTCTTTTCCCTCTTTTTGCTAAAAATTTTGAAAATGTTATCACAAATAATGACTATATTATCTTCATTTTGCATGTTAATTGGTCATCTTATTTTTGTTTTGCATCCCAAATGGATTGGAAAAAATAAAAAAATCCTTTAATTCTAATCGAGAGGATAAATATAATTTTATATATGTGCTTGAAGTTCTTAGAATTCCTTTGTGATAACCTACAAATATTGTGAATTCTTATTTTCATCACTACTTATGCATCATTGTCAATGCCAGTCTATTGTAGTCTCTTTCTAGCTAGTTAACTGCAAAGCTTTTCTACTGTAATTCATTGGAGGCAATACCATGACAACAAACATCCTACCATCTTATTCCATTTTGTATCCAATATTTCATGTTTTCTTTGTTCTTTCCTTTGTCTTATTTTCTTACTAGTCAACTATGTGAAAGTCCTCCTACTTATGATATACTTATCATCTTTGATAGTGTAGTTAGTATGTTAAACTTTTCCAATTTTAACATCAAATTTCAATGCCTATGCAATTATGCTATATTTGTTACATATAGCAAATATGAGTGGAACAAGAATTCAAGTATTTTACCTAAGTATGCTAGTAACTCAAAGTTGTGATAGATTTCAATCAACATAAAGCTATCATGAAAATACATCAGAAGGTGCCACTTTCCAAGTAGGATTTTTTGTTTTAGTTTTAATAATTTAACTCATCTTGACTATTATGTTAATGCTTTATTAGGAAAAAAAACTCCCGTTAGCATCAATTATAGGATAAGACATGTAAAAAAGACTATTATCTTGGAAGTGGACATTGCATTTTATATTCATATGTCAATTATAAGGGATTCTATATGTTGTTTTGTGCTATAGAAAAATAATAAAGAAAAAGCAGTAAAAATCAATGATTTTTTTGTCTCCAAATGAAAAGATGCAGAAAGAATAATTTTGCCAATATATCATTATGAAAAGCGAGCTTTAACCATAAATGGCTTTTTAAGAACAAATTGTTAGGCTAAGGAGCTATTGTATATGTTTACAAAGGTCTCTTAGGTGATTCATTTCAGCTAATTTCCATAAAGAGATTCCACATATATTGTCGCCATGCTGAAGAGTTTTCACTACTGAACAATGAACTAGGTTGAAGATAGGAATATTATTCTACTAATTGGTTGGAGTAATTATGTAAAACCACTTCCTAGACTCAGGGGCAAAATAGTTATTTTGTATAAACTGTATTTCATGTATTTACACATGCATGTAGTAGAATGTCGACATAAATTTGAGATTTATAGAAAATATTTTACAATTTGTTCACGATAAATTATTATTGATATAAAGTATTATTTATTTAAATATGCATTAATTTGAGTATGGGTATTTTGTAATGTGGACTTATTTGGTGGGTTTGAAAATTTGAATTTATAATATTTAATTTTTACTTGAATGAATAATTAATTAACCCAAATATATTAGATTTAAATGGTAATTTATTATAGTTGTTAGAAATATTTATAAATAGATATTAGAATGGGGTTTAATTGATATTTATTAAGGTATATAAAGAGAAAAAAATTTTGTTAAGTTTATTTTTGAGGTTTTTTGGGAGTGACGAAAGGAGAAGGTGAAAAGAGAAAAAAGAGAAGGAAAAGAAGAAATGAGAAACAAGAGGAAAGGGAGGAATAAGAAAAGGAGTGAATTTTTCTTCAATCAAATAGGAGATATAAATTTTATGCTATAATTTATTTTATTAATGTAAACTTGTGATTATGGATTAGGAATTGGTATTTAAATGGTATATTATGACATGAGTTATAAAATAAAGTTAAGTGTTAATTTTATGATTACAATGTTTTTATTCATTGATTTGAAATAATTAAAATCAGATTTTAGAAAATTTATTATTACTTTAGAAAATAGATATATGAAACTTTAATTTGTCATTAGTTTTATTAGATTTAGATTTAAAATAAATTTATTATAAATTTTTGAAATGAAATATTAAAAATTAAAAATTCTTGTTCATTTTATAACTTTGAGCAATTTTAATATATTGTATCAATTGTGTGTGACTTTTGAAAGTTTTTTTTTTCATAAACTAAATTTATAAAATTTTAAATTGCCATTGGAATTGCTTGAATTAGAGTTAAAAGGAATGCATAGTAAATTTTTACAGATGTGCATATATGTGGGTTATTTGTATGTTGTTTTTATGAAAAATATTTGCTAATAAATGATTGAATTTGAAAGTCGAAGTTGAATATATGGTATAAATGCTAGTTGCTAATGTTAAGGAAAAATTTTCGACTTATATTTAGCATTTTTGTTTAGTACAAAATCGTATTTTGAGATATAAATTTTAAATAATTATCGACATAGTATAAAAACACACATAATGCATGCACTATGCATATTATAAGTATCTAGTTAAACCTTAAAGTTTTATATTAATAATGTAAAATTATTTATGTCACGTATAGGCTTGAATAGTGCAAACATAAATCTACTTTCGTAAGATGATAGATGAAGTGGTGAATTATCATCCTAAACTAGTGAGCAAACTTTTATAATACTTTTTTTCCTAAAAAAAAATAAGTAATAAAAAATATATATAAAATAAAAAATTTTACATTTTTATTTTAAAGTATGCTAGGTTACAAAGAATTATAAGATTGATCGGCTAAATTTTATAAAATTATTAATATTTGTGTACATTAAATTTTGGATTATAAATAACTTTTGAATATGTTTGGTTAAATAATTTACATTTTTTATGCATTGTTATGATGGTTAGGTGGTTTTAGGGTGGTATAATATATAAATATTATATATATATATATTTAAATTGGATATTTCTATAGTTACAGCGTGTAACTTATGATAGGTTTTTGAAGTGCATAAGTGAGTGGAAGTTGAATGGGGTAGGAATGGCAGATAGATGTTGGTGTATTCCTTCAGTGTATTTGGTATTGATATGATTATTGTAAATTAATATAGTTTTGAATTGCATTCTTTAATAAACTACATAACTATTTTTGTCCACAATTGATGCATATTTATTAAATTAAATATTTATACATTATGTACTCGAGTTACTTTAATAGGAATATAAGTATTATGATTATTTATTTATTGAATATAGATGTATACTCATTCTTTATAAGTTAATTAGATGAGTTTTGATTTTTGGAGTAGCTAATTTTTAGAGAGAGCATTCTTTCCACTTTTCAAGTACTTGACTTAAGTTGATATTCATGGTTCACTGAAGAATAATCTTATTATATTTATTTATTGTATGAGATAATTTATGTTTCAATGTATATAAATTTCGAATGTTGATTTTCATATTGTAAAAACTTATTTAGGTTTTAAAAATTTGGTTTGAATTTTAGTTTATCATAATTCTAAATATTATTAATTACGTATTATAGTATATATTTATTTTACATATTTTAAATTTTAATTTTTTTACCTTACATATTTTTAAGGTGTGTTTCAATTTAATGAGATGTAATTTAAAGATGTATGGCAATTATCATGTATTGACTACTCGAGATGGGGGCTTGATAAATTGTGGAGGAAAGCTTTTGCTTGCTTATAAATACATGGAAAATGAATTAGACAAGCAACTTCTTGGAAATGGAAATCATGAATTAGATAAGCAATTTTTTGAAAATAAAAATAATCTTTGTTGGGAATTGAGATGCTATTAGTCCTTGATTTGGATATTAAGAACTTACATACTTCATTTGGATATTTATTGTGATATATGATTTATTTTCTAATTTTTTAAATTCATTCCATTTGTATATAAAGTCAAAAGAATTTATAATTAGGACAAATAGTAATAATATAATTTAAGATTTTAATTCTTTAATTTCTTTCTTCATTAAGCTTTTCTCCTAATTTACACGGTAATTTATTAACAAATTATGCAAAAGTTTTATACTATAATATATATATTTTTATTTTACTCTAATAATTATAAAAAGTATTAGCATATTGATCACAATATTTAAGGTGAAAAATTTTTAATGTTCAAAATTTTTTTACTTAAGTATATTATTTTTACTATCTAATAATGTTCCTAAAATAAATTTACTCATTAAATCTATAAAGCTTATTACTTCTATATATTGTGTCTCCATTTTTCCATTCTAAGTATATATTATATATATACAAAAAAAAGGATCGAAAATTCTTTAATTTTACATAATTTTTTATATTAATTTTTTAATTATGAAATCAATACATTTTCAATGGTCGATATTAAATTTAACATATATGATAAATACAATATAATTTATGCACATGTGAAATATAATCTTAATCATTTAAATAGAATTAATCTAATGCATAAAAATAGTGTAAGAAAATGTGCCAATATTAAAGTTCTTGATCCTTACCTTACATATACATATCTAATCATGTTCCTAAAATTAATTTATTCATTAAATTTATAAAGCTTATTATTGTTATATATTTTGAGTGTGTGTGATTTTATTTTTAAGAATAAAGTCAAACAAAAAAAATAAAAGAAATAAAAAATTTATTTTTTTTATTATTATTTTTGTAAAAACTCTTAATGCACATGATTTTAATTTTTTACTGCAATTTAAAAAAATGAAATATACTATTTATGACTATTTTGATAATAAAAAAGGTTAAAAATTATTGCATTTGAAAAAAATTTATTATAGTTATATTCATAACAAATTTTTACAATTTTTTTTTTAAAAATGTTATATATTTGACTTTATTAATGGTCATATAATTTTATAATGATTTTTATTTAGATTTTTTTGACATCAAAATTTATTTGATACGATTGAATGTCATTTATGTAATATCCATATATTATAGTTTACAAAATAACTATTGGACATAAGAGGCAGTTGAATGATTAAAATTATTACTTTTTAACCTGAAAATAAAAGGTGAGAATTGGGTGTAGCTGATATTTTTAAAATTATAAGGAGATGAGTAGGGAAGTAATTAGATGAATAAACATAAAAAAGTAAATATTATTGTTAAATTAATTATTATCATTTATTATCTTAATTCTGGTATATAATTTGTACCTCTAGTGTTACTTAATAGCGTTGATCAGTAAAAAGGGTACCTTGCCTTGCACCTTATTTATCTTATGCTTTTATTTCACTGTGAATTTTCAAGAGTTTAGGGGCTTTTCAATTGTTATAAAACTTGAAGATTAATTGGAGGCAAAAGGGTGTTTTAATTGTAAGATATTTGTGTTATTCTTTAGCAGTATTTCAAAAAATTTCAGGCCAATTTGAGATTACAGTAAATTTTAAAATAATTTACCTTACTACTTGTCTTATATATATTATTAATAGATGTACATATTAATTTTATAATTTTTAATTTTTTGCTTTTACTTTACATTGTTCAAATAATTTATAACAAATAAATATATATATATTTTTAATTATGTTTTGAAAAAAAAAATTACCAAACATCTAAAAGTGAAAAAAAAAAAATTAATTTTTAAAATCACTTTTAAACACTTTCAAGAATAATTTCAAACAGGCCCTTCGTCTTATTTAAATCAACCATCTCTATGAAAATTAATGATTTATTTCAACTTTCTTTTCTTTTCTGTTCTTGCTATTGGGATTCAATTCTGGCGTGCGCATGATTTCCACTGGGATTCATTTCATTACATGCTTCACGTAATTTGTTTTTTAAAATATAAGAAATCCTAAACTTAGCTCGATATATTAAAACTTTTGCTGCTCTTTTCCCTCTCAACTAATTCAATCATACATTGTTTAATCATATTCTATCTTATCCCATTAAATTTATCCAATTCAATCAGCATACCAAATATTATATTCTGAAAGTATAGTTAACAACTTATTTTTTCTTTTTACTTTTTGATTTAATTTATGTTTGGTTAAAAAAAAAATAAAATTAAGCTCACCACATAGCCAAATACTAAATCAAATTCAATCTAATAATAGAAAAAAATAATAAAAAAGTCAATAAATTTATAATAATAAATATTATTTATTAACTTTATATACACACACACACACTTTAATTGTAACATTCTATAACTTCTATAAATTAATTCTTGATAAATTAATAATCTCTATTGTATAATAATTTTTATAGTTTTAATTTAGACTAATATAAATTAATAATTTTGAAAGTTTAATAAATAATATTTTTCTTAAAAATCTAGTATAACTTAGTATTCTCGTTCATATCATAAATTAATAATTTACTAAATATACAAATATAAGCGATCATAATATTTTATTAAAATATGACTCTATTGTTACTTGTTTTTTCTTGAAATTTAAATTTAGTTGAAAATTATCCCTAATTTTTCTTATTACATTTAGAAGTTCTAAGGTTGAATTTTTGAATCACAATAAAATTTTATGAAGTGTTGTTGATGCTCTCATGTTATATCCACTTAATTTTAGTATTCAAGAATCCACTTAATTTTAGTATTCAAGAAACCAATCATAAATAATCTTCTCCACATCTAGAAATTTTGATGATTTGTGCTGCTTAGCACCATTGCCCTTTCTCAAAGTTAACCAAAAGATATTTGATAATTGTTTTGATGTAATTGACATTGTACCTTGATTAACTTTGAAGCAAAATATTTCATAAACTTATTACTGCATCTCTTTATGAATGCATGAAGGATGCTCTTGATTATATTCGCATGATAATGCTTTGTGCATCTCATATATCATGGTTGATTTTTTAATACCTTTTAAATAAGAAGTTATTATAAATGTTTAAGTAATTTATTATAAAATATAAGAAGAATTTTTATTTATTTATATAAAGATTATTTTTAATTTAATTTATTGAATATATTTAATTAAATTAATACAATTACAATAAATATTATTTAATTAAGTAGATAAGTGGAATAAATTTATTTTTTAAATTTAATTTATAATTCATATTCAATTGATTAGAATGATAAAATAAAATAAATTTTTAGTTGTTTTATTGAACATTCATTAAATTATAAATGTACTCTGTCAATCAATAAACTATTAATTTATTGATTAATTAATAACTTTTTTAATTAATAAATTTTAGTGGTTCAATTCAATTAATTTATGGAGATTTAACATATATATATATATATATATATATATAGAGAGAGAGAGAGAGAGAGAGAGAGTTATATAGAAAAAATCGTGAGCTCTTTAATTTTACACAATTTTTTTCACTTA
>CP135558.1:1307873-1422560 GCA_032402905.1 Khaya senegalensis | reverse complement strand
ATCAAGTTTGCAACATGTACGAGTTTGGGGTTGTCCTTGTGAAATAAAAATTTATAATCTGTAAGAAAGGAAATTAGATCCTAGGACTATTAGTAAATATTTCATTAGATATTCAGAAAGATTTAAAGGATACGGATTTTATTGTCCATCATATCAAATTAAGTTTGTGGAATAAAAAAATGCTAAATTTCTTGATAATGACTTGAATAATGGAAGGGATCAATCCCAGAACGAAATTTCTAAGAATGATCAGATATCAGCCTCATTGATGACCATTCATGCTTACAGATAGTTGTTGAAAAGTGCCTCTCTTTACATTTCTTGTAATTGATTCACCGTTATAGGAAGACCAAAGAGAGATCTCGTTCCTATATGGCACACGGTGATCAAAGCAAGCATCCGGAAATCCTACTCGTTGCTTTGGTGTGCTCATAGACCTTGCCTTTGCCTTGGCAGATTGTGTCGCAGCCATATAAGTTGGAAAAACTGGAGAATTTAGGACAGAATCATCATCTCCAAATGAATTCTTTTGTGTGCAACAAAATGATCTCCTTGGAAATGAAAATGGTGAATTTAATCCATCTTGTGAATCATGCTTCCTCATATTTCCCTCACTAACATGAGTTGGAATATGTATTTCACCAGAAATCAGATTTGAATTCGCCACTGGTTTTAACATCTCTGATTCTTTCCAGTGATATGCCCCTGTATCTCCCACTTTCTCCAGCGGAAAGCCCTCTCTTCCATTTTCCCTGTGGTGTACTGATTCTTCCAGCATATGAACATTTCTCCTCTCCTGAAAAAGATTATTATGTTGTTTGCCCAGAGTTGGGGAAATCAGTTACAAAGTTAAAAACAGAGCACAGAAAGATATTTGAAAGTTAGCATTGATAGATAATGAAACAGCTGTTAACATGCTTACATTTTTTCTTTTTCCGGCAATAAGCACCCAAAACAAGCATGATGAAAGAAGAAAAATGAGATAAAATTACCCGGTGAGAATACGAGTATTTCATCATCCTCTCTCTTTTGGCAGCAGCTTCTTGCCTTCTTAACCATATAGTTTCCATGTCTTCCTTAGACAGAATACTGTAATCCCAACTTCTTTGATTATTGCTTCCAGGCTGTCCATAACAAATGAAGGAACACAATTCAGTAACAGAACAATGTTGAATACGCAGCTGCATCACTTAAGGACATGCTAAGGCTATTAGATTACATCATTTAATAAACTATACAATATCTTTTACAACAAACCATCCGGGGTTAAAACTATGTTACTCGAAAAACAAATGAAAGATAATAAAATTACATTGAACGTGCATAAAATTCACTGGCGCTAGTTTCTTAGCCAGAAAAGATACCTCCCACAATCAATGATATTAAGAATTGGCTCCTCAATATCATTTGCTTGCCTACGATAGGTCAGTTGGTCTACCTGTATGATGCTTTTGAACACAACCAAGCATTGATCATGTTTAGGTAAAGAAAACGTTTAAGAAAATGAAAGGTTGTCTACACCATCTCATGTACCTTTGTTCCCTTGTATCCCAAGTCCTGTTTTGACCAGATACACCTTTGATTTTCCCCATATTTACTAACTGCATCTTTCCTTTCCTGGACTCCTGGCTGCTTTTCTGCATTGGACGGCAAGCACTTTAGTGTGGTTATTGTTTGACGTCTTACGGCTCGGCCACGAACAATAGCTTGAAGCCTCACTAGCCCCTTCAATGCTCGTAGTGCTTTCCTTGCCTGTTTCACTCTCATTTAGAAGTTTATATCAATTACCAGCTTAAACTTATTTCAGCACAGCCTATACATCACTTTTCATAAATCAGCAGCATCTGAACTCAAACTGAGGGAATACCCATACCTATTTTGTTTAATTTTAAAGAAATTTCATCTTTCTTTGCTGAAAATCAAATGAAAGGAAAAAAAAAAAAAAAAGGAATTGCATCAGAAAATTTGGATCATAAATTCTCATATTATAAACTTGCCAACTCAATTGGATGTAAAAGCAATAGAATTTACAAAATAATTTTCCTTGTTAATTTGTTGATAGATGATTTGAATTTGGTCTACTTCAACTCTCTTGTGCCTGCTCCAGAAGGTTCTCTTACAATTGAAGAATATAATTTGATGAAGGAATTACACTTGATTGTTTCAGGGAAATAATGGATCTTAAAAGGTTAAGTTAGATACATAACTAGATTAAAAGAGTTGAAGATAAATGAACATAATCTAATTAGAAGAGAGATTCAAGAAACTCACTAGATGTGCCCTGAAAGCACTTTGAATCTTAATGGCAGCCAAGGCTCGATCTCTCTCTGTGAAATGATGGTAAGATTTAGAGGTGCCCATCAGCCGAACAACCTCGGCTGCAGCATGAGCAGCAGCAACTGCAGCCTCAGCAGCAGTAGCTGTTGCAATGGCAACATTCAAAGCATGCTTTCTCTGCTCTTCTGTTGCTTCGTTCAATGTACCTTTTGCTGCAGTAATTGCAGGGTATTGTCTAAACTTAATCTTTCCAAAGACCCATTTCCACCTCTTTGATTTCTGTGGGTAAGATTAAGAAATTCATCTCAACTCAAGATTTAAAACACGGAAATAATGAAAATCCCTGGTAAGCATAGTGTAAATATACCTTATCTGTTTTTGTTTTCGCATCAGAAACAAAGAATTTCTTCATCCAACCAAACCAGCACCTCTTTTTCGCCATTGAATATTCTGAAAAGTGCTTCAATCAAATTTGGTGTCCATCTTCTATCCTTGGAGCACACCTTACGATCCTAAAGCAAGTGTCATGGATTCAAAATTCACAGAAAAATGCCAAGAGTAACTAACATAGACAGTATTTTGAAAGAACCAAAAACAGACCAGCACAAAAAATCGCTCTCGATCTTACATATCATCAAACCCAGAAGTAATATCATTGACCACATTGAATTTCATGCTTGAAATGAAAAAGCTTTATCCGTTGATAATGATAGAAAAGACTGGGAATCCATTGAAATCATCTTGATCTCTTTAACGTACTAAACAAGCATTTTTTTTTTTTTTTCAAAAGCAAGAAGAAAGAAATCAAATGGGAAGAGGAAAGTATGCATACCAATTATAATAAGTCATTGGGTCGCTCTTTCCCAAGGAAATAAGTGGCATTTGCAGGTGGGGATTGAGTGATGACTTATGAAGCTAGACATACAGACTCCTAGCTCTGTTCAACTTTCATGGGTCCCTTTTCTTTCATCTCTCTTTCTCTCACAATTGTCACTGTCACTCCCAACTGCCAATGACTCCTTCAAGGTTTGTTACTGTCAATTTACCAAATTGGCCCCGCACTTTGTTACTTCAAATAACCTGTAGCCGAGCTTAAGCATGCGCCTTCAATCTTTTGAGATGAGTATAATTATAAATCACACCCTCTTCATTTCCACATTAGACAATTTCAACCACCCCTTTAGCCCTGATCAGCGAGAGACCATATTCCTCTAAAAGAAATTAAGACCGTGCACCATCCTCTCCAACTTATATAATCGAAATAAGTCACAATAGCTCTAATTCAAACTAACAGTCACCATCCCATAAGTTTTTGTGATACTTGCGCCTTTATCTAATTACTTGTTTTTCATTTTTATCTACTTTAAGTTTGTATTTTATGCTAACTTTGTATAAAGGTTAATGAAATTTTCTGTAACATAAAATATCGATAAATTATCGGGGTAATGTGAATGACCGTATTACCCCTACATTGAATCTAAATATTCAAATTAAAATCAATGTGTTAGGTAGGCAGTATGGTAAACACAATTCCAAAGGAGAGATTATTGCCTGAAATTAGCTGAAAGTACATTCTTTCCCCCCCCCCCACAAACCCCACCCCCCCAATTCAGGCGCTGCTTCTTAAAAGAGTCAAGAAAGTACTTGTTGATCTAAAGCCTTTAAGCAGTTGTATTGAATGAGAAAAATCTTCTCAATAATAGCAGAAGCTATGATTTAATTAATTAGGACCCACTGATTTTGCCTTCCCCCATGATAAGTCATGCATGCATTCAGTAACTTAGCCAAATATTGACCAACAAGATAAATTTGGAAAAAAAAAAAAAAAGATTAATACAAACTTTATCACTTGCTTTCCAAATTGTAGCAGAGCAGAGTGAGGGTAATGTGGCTTTTGTGCTGTTGATGTCCCCAGAAGAGAATTAATTAACAAATGTTTAATAAGAGTTTTGTGAGAACCTTTGTTGACGAATTGCATGCTCTTTTAATTGATATCATTCGTATATAATTAATTCATAGGGGGATAATATGTGGCTTTTGAGCTGCTTAGTGGCCCAAGAATTATTAGAGAGTGCAATGCATTCTATCAAAAATTGAGGATTACTAAAAACTATAAGGATGAACCACATTATCTTAGCATTCCTTTGACATCATATATCATTATCCAAAATCGTTTATAAACTACCTTAAGATTTTATTGAAATATGATGAGAAAATCTCTTAGTTTCAAAATTTTTAGAGTCCTAAAAATTTTTAAAATTTAGGTATTAAATTTAAATAAAAAAAATTATTAATACGTGTATTTAAAAGATATAATTCATTCTATGTCAATGTAAAACAACTCAAACATTTTCTTTTCAAATTAAGCCTCAACAATCTCTTTTCAGATCAATCCTTTGCTCACAGAGAGTTGATATTGCTTCATTCATTTAAAACACAATGTTCACCACATTTTGACTATTAAAATCAAACTTTAATATTTCATCTTCAAGCTTGGAATAGAATTAATATTTATTTGTTTTTTGCATCTTTAGAAATTGTCTTTAAGCGTTGATTTGCATACAGTGCAAATTACAACCGATTTGATATTGTGAAGTTAAGCGAGAGTAAAAATGATAAACTTAATCGTGTTTGAAAAATTCATAAATTGAAATCATTTTAATCTATGTATTTAGATAATTATAGGTTATTTTGAGCTTATAAAATATTGAATTACCCTTACCTTCTTGATAGTTAAATATAACGAGACTTTGTTTTAAGGATTAAAGTTAAATTAGGTAATTAAAGTGCTATTTTTTGAAATATTAAGAATGAAAATGAAATCCCTCCATTTTCAATTGATGAACAAACAAGTGTGTCTTTTGCAACTTCTGGGCGATGATGCCTTTTGGTTTGAAAAGAACCTAAAGAAAAAGTGGGGTAAATAATATAATTCTAAATTTTCATATGATAAAATTTTGACATAAAAGATTAAATATGTAAATAATCATAAATATTTTAAAAGTAAAGAATTGATTAAAAAGAAAATTTTAAGTAGGATAGTCTTAATTATTATTAAGGTAATAAAATTATTTAATTAATGAAGAGAGAAAAATATATTTATTAGTGATAGGTAAAAGAAATTAATAGAAAATTTTATAATATTTTTTTATTATATTAATTAAATAATATAATTATTTAATATTTTTTATTTATTATTAATAAATATATTTTTTATTTTATTAATTAAATAATTATATTATTTTAATAATACTATGATAATAAAATCATTTCCTTGTAAACTTTTTCTTAGTTAAAAGAAAGTATCAACTTTCTGATCATGAATGCATATACACACTAATTAAATTACATTAATTGCAGCTGTATTGATGCTTTTACTTGCTTCTCATGGCACTTCATATAAGTTGCCAAAAAGGGCAAAAACCAAAAATTATTAAAAAAAAATTAAGTGATAATTAAAAGTACATTAATGATTTGTGTCAGTATGATTGCATGCACACCCCCCCACAAGCCAACATCCATGAATTTCTGTGCATGGTAATTGTTATTGCCGTAATATGAATAACAAATTGAAGTATCATCATTACATTATTTCTCTTAATGACTTGTTTTCAATAATCGTGCTGCCTGCCTTTATTAATCATATCTACACAGCTGCGAAGTCTCAAAAGTTGGTTTTTTTCTTTTTTCTTTTAATTGTAAACTGACAATTTGGATAGTAGGATAATAAGAAATAAAAAATAAATAAAAAGAAATTAAAGAAGAGAACAGAGGTCGGAGGGTCTGCAACAAAGAGTCTGGCATGAAAAATACAGAGTTTCCATAGCATGTGAACTTATATAGTTTTAGACTAAACTCCTAGTTTAAATAGGATGATCTAATGAATTAACATTCGAATTTATATAAAAATATAAATAACTAATTATAATATTTCAAAATAATTAGAAAAAAAATTAACAATATATAAAATGATAGTGGTGTATATGTCAAATATTGTAATATTTTAAAATTTTTAATTAATTAAATTTTAAAAAAATACTTAAAAATTAAAAATAAAAAAACTCCATGAACCCAATATAGCATGACACAAATTTAATAAAGTTAATAGAATTAGACTGATCTTTTATAAATTAGGCCCATACACCCATATGACACAATGGTTATTTATAGAAGAGAACAACAATCACTAAAATCTTAAATGAAAAACATGAAGAAATATTTCAAAAATTAATGATTTGTAATATAGAAAAGGTTTGTGTTGATTTCAGTTCTTAACATGAATATTCTACTTATTATTATTATTATGTGTGTGTGTATGTGTATAAATAATTTCTAAATTTAGGAGTTTTAGTGATGGTGTACGGTCACTTTGTGGTATATATGTATTAATGGGAATTTTTAATTTTTGTTTAGTGATGAATAATGCCATTAATTAGAGTACAATTGTATGAATTGAGATAAAAAAAAAAAAATGATAAACAACAAATAACATCAATCAATAGCTTACAATCATCAACTCTGACAATTGTTAGTTAAAGTTTTTTCTTTTTTTTTTTAAATTAGTTTTTAATTTATTTAAATAAAAGTAATATTATTTTATTTCAATAATTGATAGAATAGTAATTTTATAAATAAAAATAATAATTTCAATAAATTAATAATGGTAAAAAAAAAAAAAAAAAAACAAATAATACTTTTGAAATTAGTTAGGGAGATTTTCTGTTACCCTTTCAAGTTCTATGAAAAAAAGTTAGATGCCCCCGTTCGTTCAGAGCACTCAACCAACAGATGTCTGCTTCGAGTTTCAAAGATGAAAAGATATAGTTGAGTCCTATCTATGGTTGAAATTAGTTAAGGCAAATCATATAACAAATCCTATAATTTTGAAAAATACATATTATTTAATAAATTTTTAATTAGATATATATATATATATTCTAATAACACTTCCTATAATTTTAATGGTATATATTTATTTATTAAGTTTTGTAGTAAAATGACCTAATTTAAAGGTTTGTTTCTAATTATAGCCTAATTTAAAATTTTTTTTCTAATCTTGGTCAAAAATATAATTTTTGGATTAAATCTTTTCCCTCCTCTTTCTTTTCTTTCATTTCTCTACTCTTACTTACTTTAAATGTTTGAAAGAAAAGACAAAAGATCGGGGGCATTTTCATTCAAAAGTAATTTATTTGATTAATATTAGGAAAATTTTTAAGTCTGAACTAAAATTTAAAATAGATTTCAATATTGGACTATTTTGTTATAAAACCCTTATTTCTTGTAGTTCAACTATATACAAATAAAAACTAATAACTCATAATATATATTTTTTTTTGAAAAAAATTAATATAATCAACAAGGTACACTTATTTAAAAAGTCCAATCAAAATAAAAATATGAATAGTTTATTTAAAATAAAAACTTAATTAACACTAAAATAAATAAAAAAAATAATATTTTAGTTGAATTAAATTTTTATAAATATTTTTATTCTATTTTATATTAATTATTTTTAATTTTTTAAATAATAATAATATGAGTTATTAGGATTTATTTTGAATATAATTGAAATTTTAAAAAATTAATATATATTAATAAAAATGATAGCATAAGCTGTAAGGATTTATTTGTAAGTAATCAAACCTTATACAAAAAAGAAAATATTATTAGAAAGCATGAAGGTTTTTTTAAAATTTGCCTTGACCGATTGTAAATAAGATGTAGAATCAGGGATGTATTGTAGACTTTCCACATTTGAAGGGCACATGCTACTACCAACTGTGGGTTTTTTTTTTTTGTCATTTTCAAACTTAAAAGGTATCTGTGAATTCCCTAGTTTTAGAACTAAAATTATAAAAAAAAAAAAAAATACCCTTAAAACACTTTAATTATTGTACTTAACTAATGTGCTTTTAAAATAAAGTAAATATACAACAATTCCAAATAGAGCCTAACTATAAGTACTATAATTTTAAAATTAAATAAAATTACAAAAAATAAAAATAAAAAAACCCTAATCATTTTTCATGATCTTCAACTTTTTATTAGTCTAGTTGATAACATACCAGTAATGAGGTATACCACGAACACTCAGAATATTTCTAATTACTGCCAATGTATCACAAAAGTGAAAAGCAAAATCAAAATAAGTGACCCACCGTTCATTAACAGATATATCAAAATAAATACATTTACATTTGCATTTGAAACTTTTTGTGTATATGATACAAGTTAAGAACTCAAATTAACTTGACTATGTACAGAACCATCTTCCATTCTTATCCAAGACTTAAGAGAGAAAGGCTGTTCAGTAATCTCCAGAATTCTAGCACCTCGAGGCCAATTTCCATAGCCACCATAACCAGTATGTCTAGCAAAGCAAAGCCATTGTTTTTGGTAGGGGCAACACCAGTCTAATCCATGGTTGTGTCCTACAAACACTGCCTGCATTCCATGTGAAAGAGAATGCATAATTCAATTGGACCCATTACCTTACAATTAAGAAAAAAAAAAATTGAAAAGCCAAAGTCATAGCTTCATTTCAATTTTACCTATCAATAATCTAAACCACACAAAGGGTGTGGTCCTTACTCAAAGGATTTCACAGAAAGAAGAAAGAAATTAATTGTCACAGCCAAACATTATCTAAATGAAAGTTTCCATAATCTCATTCAATGGTCTTTTTCCACCTTTTTGAATTTGATGTTAACACATACGGAAAATCCAAGTCAATTTCATCGTCCAATAATTTCTAATTTTGATAGTTTGGGTTTGTCAATAATTGTTGTTCTTGCACTCAGATATCCCTTACAATTAATTGACATAAAACAAAACATTTAGGGTTTAAGTGCCAAATCAAGGAGTATGTACAAAAACATGAGCAAAGACAATTCTTGAGACATGGGGCAAGCAATTTGGAGATGTTACGCATTAAGGCTCCTTTAAACTGAGGAAAAATTATGGAAAAAAAAAAAAAACTTGGAGTGTTCCATAGACACTCCAATCTTAGTCTAGGTAGATAACATTTTAATTCTTACTCCATGCAGTAACAGCAGACAATGAAAAACTGTCAAATCCTATAAGAAACATCAGAACAGATTCTTTAAAATTTCAGTCAAAGAGCAAAAACTTCCCTTCTCCTTCTTAAGTTTGCTTGTTGGTCCTTTAGTTGTCTCTTGAGAACATTTCAGAGATTAAAACATGCATTAGAAGTTACCTTTCTTCCAGTTTTAAATGCCATTTTAAATAGATTATAAGAACCAATTTGAAAGGATTTAGTTCTTTTAGCCTAGAACAAGTTTGCTGGGAAGTAACCCTACAGTGATCCAAGTTTACATAGGCTTGAAACACCACTCTTTGGAAACCTCAAAACAACCTTCAGGCACCAAAGCGACTCGATTAATTGTCTCCTTCTACTTAAATGTGTTATTATTTTCACCAATCCAAAGGCTTTGTCATTCAAGAAAAATTTAATTCAGCCATCCTAGTCATCATTACTGTATGTGCATGTACATGTACTTACATATGTAGATTTTGAGCTTCCATAGACAAGCGATACTTTTCTATGCATGATGTCATGCAAGTAGTTGTCCATATAAATAAGCAATTTACGTTCTCACCTTGACAGAAGATCTTTTGCTGAGAATTTTCATTATACCCATTTCAGCTTCTTGAGCTGCAACTCTCTCCTTGTTAATTGAACCCACACAAGGCCTGTGTACTCTAAACTTCGGAGCTACCTTCTTGTAAGCTTTACTTGGTATATGCCAAAAAACTATCTCAGGAACCCTGTTGAAACTATATATCATTTCATTGAACAGAAAACAAAGGAAACAATCAAAAAGAAAATACTAAATCTTTTGAATTGCCTTTTAACTGGAGTCCTTTTAACTGATGAACATCAAACTCCCAGTAGAAACCATTTTTAACTTGTTAAAGTTACCACTTAACCTAGAAACTTAAGCTTGAAAGTAAAGATCCAAGAAGCTCTAACTTCGCCTGCAAGGCTGATGGACTCACTCAACCAACTTGTCAAGTGGACCCATACACAGAACACTTCACTATGCATTAACACAAGACCATAACATGATCGTAGGGTCAAACATGGCTTTTATACCAAGTTAAAGTAAACATATGGCCTAAAAGCTTAAGCTTATATGTTAGGACATAACAATACTAATTAGAAATCCTTTTGGTTTCCAAGAGGAGGTAAAAATTTGGAAACTTTCATTTTAACATATTCTCTGTGAGTGAAATGAATAACGAATTAGTATTTAAAACATTGGTACAATACATCCATCCTATCTAAAATCTCTTTCAATAGGCTTTCTACCTTGAATCAGGATTGATCTTTTCAGCTTTATGTTGGAACCATTCTGCTTGGGCACTTGATATAACTTCAGGGTAGGACCCACCACCAGAATCTAGAAAATACATATAGGCCACAGCCCTCCATGGATCATGCGATGATGAAATTTGGAGGACATAGTTGGAAACGCTTGGCCATAGATATTTAGGACCACTTTTCGAACGTGAAAGCATGTTTGAATCGGTCTCTTTCTTCATCAGCTCCACACGATGTGTACCTCTAAAATCACAGTCTTCATCCCCTGGAATAGATTTTACGACCCACTTAGGACAAGTAAATATCAATTGGCAATAAGAGGTAGATAATATCTTACAAAGCATTATTAGTTTGCATACAAGCCCACTAATTCACCACAATAAAGAAATCATCTCTTCTTTATCAAGCATGGGAAAAAGAAACACATAAAGAGATCACAACTAGAAGTGTGAGCATCTAGTCCAAAGGGATCTTCATCAAAATATGAAGAAACATTGAACTTACAAATCAGACTGTCACCCTTATCTTCGACAAAATTCATGATCAAATGAGATAACATATTTGATTGCCAACAACACTTAATGACCATATAATCCAAAATGACATCATTTCCTTCTAATACTTTATTGATTTTATGTAATACGTGTTGCTTCTTTCTTTAGTTATGAATAACATTTCCTCTTTATATAAAGTAGTTGTCCATGAATGTTCTTTATTTAAATTAATAATATGTTCTGCAGGTTAGTCAACAATACATAAAAAAGAGTTCTTGTCAATTTAAGCCATTTGAACAACAAACACAATCCCATAGAAAACCAACAACATGATTCAGCAATAGGCCAGTCATTGCCTAGTATGACAGATTTTCACCAACTAGCTGATACCATATTTCAAACTCCATGCTGACCTGAATATGTTGAATTGCCTGCAGGGCAGTGAAGATGTGGAATTCCAGGGGCAGAAAACCACTCTAACGGCCACTCAAATGGTGCATCATCATGGTTTCCAAATATACTAGCCCACGGTATATCCCTTTCTCTTGTTGGAGAGATTGCTTGATCCCAATACAAGCTTGCATTTGCAATTGGTATGTTGTTGGCTGTAATAACATCTCCAAGGTATATGACAAAATCTGTAATTTCATTCAGTTCATTTGTGAATAAGGAGTGGAAAAAAGAAATAAGAGTGTTGTAGGAAAGTTTAATATCCATTTACATATAAAGGGCATAACTTTTCAAAATTACTTTTCCTTTCTTGCAAGGCATTCTCATTAGTTATGATGATAACTTGTCAGATGAGATCAAACTCAATTACATAATTATGTCAAGCTACATCCCTGACTTAAAATTTTGCCAGCCCTTTCATGACAAACTCATTCTCATATAGCACAAGTGAAATATGAAATAAGTTTTAGGAAACTTGTACTCATATCATGAACGAAGACTGCTGTGAAATTGCAATGATATCTTTAACTTGAACCTGTTTAGATTCTACATGTTTGTGATTTACCCAACAAAAACTTTACACACAACTTTACCCAAATTATAAAGGTTTAGTCAAGTTATTTGATGTACATAGGTTATTTGAGACTAGGTATTCCCCAACTTTTCCAGAGCCATTTGACTTTAGGTTTTCAGAGTGAAAAGAGCAAAATCAAATTGGAATTCTTGGGTTTGCAGAGTTCAAGAGTGCAATGTCCCCCATTTTTTCAATAATGACATCTTTCGTAGTTCTTTGCTTTGGCTTGTATATAATTTCTCTACCGTATCTGAACTAAAATCACACCAATAATTTCTCTACCATAGGAAATGCTCTTGACAACATTTTAACCAGTCCATGCCATTTGCATACTTTGATGATTCACATGCAGAAGGCAATTCTGCTGGCAGCAACTATGACTTTGAGAAGGTGTCTAACGTATTACGAGTGAACTAATAAGGATCACCCTAATGCATGCCTTCTACTTTCAGTGGTTGGGTGAATTCAAACAAAAAGCCAAGAGAAAGGTATGGAAAGAATATTAACTAAGTTAGAACATAAATGCAGCAATATGAACCCAAATGTAAGAAAAAAGGAGTTCAAGGCATTCCACAGATATTGGTAGGATAGAGATCCATGTATGCTTCAGAAGAGGGAGAAAAAAAATGCTCCATTAGATTGCCAAGTGAACTATCATCATAAGACAAATCAAAGCAATCAAGGAGACCAATTGCATCTCTAAGATTAGCAATAGTATTCTAAAAGACTGATTATGTGACAATATACAAGCTGTGTGAAAGCTCCTCCGAAACTATGCCGATGATATGAGATCATGTGAACCACAATGCAATATCTTTTCAACTATGAGATGCTAAATATTCTGAATTTGACTAGTTGAAATCATTTGCACAAGACATGAATAGATACATTTTATTTGCAGTATCAATAGCAAAATTATGCCAATGCCTCTTGTAGGAATAGCTTTAGTTTGCAAAATAGAAACTTATCGCACCATTCATCTCAATATTCACAGCTCATTCACTGGGGACACTAAATGCCTACTTATCTTCTCACAGCAAGATCATAAAACTCACTATCTCCTGTGTATCGGTTAAAAGAAAATAGACAATTTAGTCATTCATCCTAATTAACTCAGAGAATCCATGCACAATTTCTATGCAACCAAACGCAGACTAAACAAAAACCCACATCAAAACGCAAATTCTAATATTTTCCTTTACTGCTCTTAAGGTTTGAGCTGCGCATTGGCTACTTATTTCATTTCACGACTAATTTCCAGCAAAACTTAATAAAATATACAAGTTCAAATTCAAGGAGACATCACCTGGAGTTTCCTGATCAAGCACCGTAGACATGACCTTGATAGAGTTAACGTCTTGGCATGGTCCCCAATCCGTCCAAGCGTTCTCTCCAAAATGCAAGTCGGCGAAAAGAGCGATTTTGAAGGGTGCGCCTGCACGCATCCGAAGATCATTTTCCGGCGTTGTTCGCAGTCTGACGGTCTGTTGGGATTGATGATGTTGATGACCGAATACGACGGTCAAGACCGCGTTAAAGCATACATAGAGAGCAAGTAACCACAGAACTGCGAAGTGATTCGAGTACTTCGTCATAGTCGAAGAGGTAAAAGTACAAAGCTAAAGGTGCCCCCTTGGCCGTTTGGTTTTTAACGCACAACTGAAGTATATTCTTCGTTGCCGTTTGGTTTTTAACGCATACTCGAAGTACATTCTTGGGAAAACAATTGTAAAATTACTGAAATGTCCTCCTTTTTTTAAAAAAAAAAAAATTTATAAATAGAAGTTTTCAATTATTTTTTAAGGCATTGTAATGTGAGTGCCAAACTTTTGTTATATTCTCTGGGAAAATAAAATCATGTCAAACCTACAATGTAGCTATTATAACATCACAGTTTATCATGCTTGTTTATTTAATTTTGGGTTATAATATAGGAATATAATAAAATATTTAATAAAACATTATGCATAACATTGTAGATAAACATTGAAATTAAAATTACACTCTATATTGAGATAGTGTTAATGGTTTCATCACATTAATGTAATGACACGAAGGAATCATTCAATTTGTAAAAATATGATAGAATCATTTAATTAAAGAGAAAGAGAAAAATATATAAGCCAATGATAATTAAAAAGAAATAAAATTTTTTTTTTACCTCATTCATTATATTTCTACCTATTTATTTTTCTAATTAATTTGGCTTTACTTTATTACTAATATTTTTTTTTCTTTCACATCCTTAATTAGATGGTCTCATTATATTATTGAAATTAAGGTGGTGAATTATTATTCCTAAATTCTCTTCTATATTGATAGTGATTGAATAAAGATAGATAAAAATTTAACAATCTTAATTAATGGCTCACTGTTAATGTTCATTAGAGGTTGTAAAAGGAGTTTTATTGTCTAAGGATGTGTTTGTTTTAGGAAAATTTTTAAAATTAACTATTTTTAAAATTAATTTATTACAATAATCATTTTCATAATTTATTAATCAAATAAGCTAAACATAATACATTTGGATAAAAGAACCCCTCTGGCCAACACAATTTTTTCTTCTTCCTCTTCATTCTCATTTCTCCTTTTCTCTCTTACTTTGCAAATATTTTCTCACCAATCTTCAGCAAAGGCAAAAGTCAAAATTGCCTTGAAACCTCATACAGTTTTTACACCTATCACATACAAGGAAATGTGAAGAAAAAATTGAAGGTGAAATCCTAAAAATAGATGCATTCATGTCGAAGTATTTTCTTACAGCGAAGGTGTACCGACTAGGTGAGTACAATGAATATATGTCAAAATTGTGAGCTATGCATGTAGAAGTTGTAGATTATTGGGAGATAGAAGTTGGATCTCACCTTTGGGCATGATCTTATTTTCCTGTCCATAGATATGATATGATGACCGCGAATATTGCGAAAAATATTAATGCATTGTTGAGAGATATACAAACCCTCTCTATTATTACTTTAGCTGATTAATCCATACTATTTTGCAAAAATAATTTTATGACAAAAGAGAGACAATTACTACATCAGACAGTTTTCTAACTAATGCAGTGCAAAAAATAGTTAATGAGCATGTATGGTTGGCACGCATAATGATGGTTTATCTAATAAATCGATTTGCCTTTGAAGTTAAAAATAAGGATTATATATAAGTAGTGGACTTACAAAATATATATATATATATATATTCATATAGTTACAAAGTGTTTGATCTATAATAATTACCATGCGCACATGTGTTAGTGGTAATAAGAAACATTGAAGGTAATTATAAATTTTTTTGGTTTCTATTATTACACAAAAAATTCACTTTATGTGGCAAATGCGAACCCCATTTATTCCATTGATGATGAGTGTGACTGGATGATATCATTTGAGATACATGCCATTGTAATTAAGCCATTGATAAGACATATTTGCACTAGTCAACCCAAAAAATAGCAGATGTCATCACTAGGAGAAGATGTTGTTTAAAGAATATGTTGTCGTTGCAAACTAGTAGGCCATAATCAAAAGACATGTCAGAATATAATTGCTCCTCCCACCAAGTAAATATAATATAACTCTCACATGTATTCCTGTTACTTCAATTCTATCATGTTGTTACCAAAGATCTTTTTGAGCAATGTTATAAAAATATTTCAATTATGTTATGTTGATTAGGCATTTCAATTATATTGTTATGTAATAATAATATGAAAAAACGAGGTAATTATATGTTTTGAGTGTGAATGATATTTTTTAATTATATTAGTGATATATGCATGAATTAGCCAACATTAACATAGATTAATTGAATTAGTGAATTAAAGATGAAACCCATATTCTCTTGACAAACTCAATAATTTTATTTGGTATATTTTTGAATTTTTTTAAATCAAATAAAAAATATTTTAATTGATGTAACAAACTATTAACAATCTTATTTCATAAGCCTATTTGGTTTTATAATTTGTATATATGTTTCAAGTACAAATTCTTTAAATTAAACTTATACCAATAGAATTTTTACTAGTAAAATTTTTAACCAAAAAAGTCAAAATTTAGTAAAATTTGTGTAATTACATTAGTAGTTAAATAAATATTTAATATTGAAATCATTATGTTAAATATTTATCAAGTATGATACAGTACAAAGTATAAGCTAGAAAGATGAAATACAAAAAAATTAATGTCTAATCCACAAATCAATTGTCATTTTCTATCTAAAAAATTAATTGTGCTTATATGTAAAGTAAAATGACCTATTGTCTGACATAGATCATAGAGATGATATGTTAACCAGAGAAATCTCACAACGGTCAAATGGCCATTTGACCGTTGTGAGATTTCTCTGGTTAACATATCATCTCTGAGATCTATGTCTAGTATTGTGATGCAAGTTAAGTTGTTGTGGTTGTGTGACTTGCAAAATAGTGATAGAATTTTCAATAATAATAATAATAATATGTGATTTATTTAATTTAATAAACGAAGATAGAATTACCTTATTACTGCTAGGTTTAATATCTGAATTATCCACCAATAGATTCTTCTCGTATTTTTCTAACACAAGTCAGGATAATGCCTTTAAGTACTTGGAATGTGACTCACCCATCTCCCTAATCTCTATCTTTAAAGTTCTATTCACTTGAGCTAGCATACAAAATATTAATGATTACATTACAAAAAAGTGAAAAATATTTACTAAACATAAGCTACTATACGTTTATATTTTCATTCTCTATAACTTTGCATATGAATTCTAATGCTTTAATCTGAGTTGTGGTGGAAAGCCATTAAAATATTCGTGGATATGTATCACCTTGATGTCGAGTGTACGACATACCTACATATGTAATGGTCTCATACATCTAACACTGCTCAATATATAACATGCTAAGCATTAGTTACGTTACTTTAATAACTAAGATATAATAACTATAAAATTCACATCTATCGAAATTAGTAATTAACTAAGTCATACTTGAAATGCAATAATAAATCTAAACAAATCATATCGAAATGTGCACTTATTTTCTTTTCCTTTATTTGTGGCAAATTTTTTCTTATATTTTTTCACATTTCCCACCATTACGCAGCTCAAACTCTTATATGAGTGCTATTATATTGCAAATCTCAGTGAATACATGTTAAGTTGGTCTAAATCATCTACTATGTATAATATTCAACTGTCGATAATGTAATGGAACCTCTTGCCAAACAAAAATTGTTCAAGCAAGTAGTACAACAATAATTTAACTATGTCAACATTGTCTATCCTATTGAAATCAATGGCATTATATATATTATCTAGCTTACTGACATAAATGACCCTATCTTGAAAATATTAGTCCTTGAGTTGATGGTTACTATATACCTCATTTAGATAATGCCCACCATTTAAGATTGTCAATAATGCAAACTTTGACTTAAAAAATCTAAAGATTGTGCCTCCCATAAAATAATATAGAACACTATCATTATTTTCAGCGGTAATGATCTTCTACAATAATATCCAATGTACGAGGTTGCCGAAAAAATGAATGAACCTGATGTCAAGAAAATGACCGAGGAAAGTTTATTAAAAAATCATTTTCTGTTCTGGCATCAATTTTTTTTTAATTTTTTCTATCAACCACATATAAGATAAAGAAGTTAGAATGCCATCAAACTAGTTATTTTTTGGAACATTTAATACGTTTGAAGGTTTCACCATTTTGTTATGTTTAAATATACAAAATAAGTCATTAAAAAGATCAAACTTTCAAATAAATATGTACTAAAATTTCTAAAACAAAAAAAAAAATCACAACATCAATATAAGCATAGTAACAAACTAAATTACATAACAAAAATAAATTATTATTTGTCCATTTTATAAATTAACTCCAAATGTTTTAAAATTAAAAAAAATTTCAAATAATAACACAAATTATTCAAATTAAGACAAAGTAAACAAAACTCGACTGCCTATTATATATACAAACCACTACAATAATGAACTAAAATAAAAAAATTAAAGTTTAAACATTATTTTAAAGTCATATCCAAAATTTTGTAAATTATACAAATTACCAAAATGTTTTAAAATATGGCAAATAAATCCTTAAATATTTTTTTAATTTATAAAATTTTAAAATATTACAAATACACCATATTAACTAAATTTCAAATTAGAGGAGTGATTGAAATTGAAACACTAATTTCAATATGCATCTATAAAAATTCACTGTACATTCATATCCAATTTAAACGAGTTTAGTAAAAATTTAAAATTTTATATGTTTGGTTTATAAAAAAAATAAAAGAATTCCAAAAAAGAAATTCAATCAATATAATTTTACAAAAATATTTACAGACATTGGATAAATAGTAAAATTTTTTGATTTTAATGCATATTCAAAAATTCATTATACATTTGTTTCAACTCTAAATTAAGCGAGTATAATAGTCATTTAAAGCTTTTTGTCTACTTTATATAAAATAAAAAAAAAATTATTCAAAATAATATCCAATCAATACTGTTTTATAGAAATATGCACAACTGTTGGATAAACAATAAAATTTTCATATTATAACATTCATCTTTAAAAATTTACTACACATTCGTTTCAATAACAATTAAAGTGAATTCGGTAAAAATTTAAAATTTTATACACCTAATTTATAGAAAAAAATAAGAGGTTTTCAAAAATAATAACTAATTAATATAACTTTACGAAAATGTGCATAATCGTTGGATAAATAGTAAAATTTTTAATTTTTAATATTTATATTCAAAAATTTACTACATATTCATTTCAACTTTAATTCATACAAGTCTAGTGATAAGTTAAAGTTTTATGTGTCTATTTAAAGAAAATAGGTTTCCAACAACAATATACAATTGTACAAATTAGCTTTATACATTTATCTATTTTATAAATTATACAAAATGACAAAATATTTTGAAATATGACAAATAAATCCCTGAATGTTTTTTCAAATAACAAAATTTTCAAAACTTAACACACATACTCCTAATAACCTATTTTCGGTCACCACTTGTGGTCACTGAAATTAAGTTTTTGGTACTCCATTGCATATTTTTTTGGTCTTTAGACTTATTTTTCAGCCTTCCAAGATTCAACCACAACAAAATCACATTAAAACCAAACATAATCAACATCACCAACTCATATAATACTTATTCTAGTAAGATCATACTGTAAACATCAAACCAATCAAAATCAAAAACACAATATATATAATACTTAATTATGCAAAATAACACTTTTTCAAATACAAAATCTCAAATTTTTCAACATTTCTTAAACCAATACTATATTTAAACTCAAATTATGCCAAGAAAATAATTAACTCATACATGCAACAATTTAAATTTGAACTCACCTAAGTAAGTGTGTAATGCTAACTTCTAAATTTTTTATCTATAATTTTTGTCTCTTACTGAGAATTGGCCAAAAAAAATTTGTAAAACAAGAGAGAGAATAAGATATGAAAACAATGGAAGAGGAAGAAGAAAAAAAGAATTTGATTTGATATGGCTATTGGGGCATTTTTGTCCAAATGTATTATATTTGACTTATTTAGCTAATGAATTATAAATGTGACTATTTTTCGTAAATTAACTTTTAAAAGTGGCTAAATTTAAAATTTTTTCTTGATTTTAAGGATGAAAAGAAATAAGAAAAAAAAAAAGAGAAAAGAAAATGAAATAATTGCACAATAGAATCATCAATTGAAAGGAATTCATTATTTTTTTTTATTTATACAAAAATATTTTTTACTTTTAAATTTATTTATATTTATTAATATATTAAAATCTTTAATTATTTATTTCCTTTAATTTAAGCTATAATTGTATTTTGGATTAAATGATCATAATAATAAATATTTTAACTAATATATTTTTTAATATTCTTAAATATATATTTGTTATATTAATTAATTATTTTTTGGATAAAAATTTATTTTTATTAAAATATTTTATGTATTTCATAATTAAAAAATTAAATTAACTTCAACTTTTACTTTTAAATATAAAATATAATCACATCAATAATTATTTTTTATATAATAAAAATTAAATTATTAAATAAATATGATATTACAATAATTATAAGATTATAAAATAAAATTATAAATTAATATACATATAAAATATAAAAATATATTTATAATTATAATTATGACAAAAATAATGATAAGATGATATTAAATTTTTATGACAAAAATAAATATTAATATTAATATTGATAGAATTGAAAGTTGAATTATTTTAGAGAAAAAAAAATCATAATTTGTTACTTTGAGAAGAAAAATCATCATTCCCCCTATTTGGAAAAATAATAATTCCAAGGAATTCTTTTTTTTTCCTTTATTCTTTCAAATAAAATAAAAAATCTCCAATGTTTTGAAATTTCTTTTTCTTTCTTCTGTAATTTTTTTTTAAAAAAAATAATACAACCAAAATTTTTACATTTTATTGAATAGGTAAATAGTCTCTTTCTTTTAACTTATGAGATTGATTTAAAGGCTGAGGGGAAAAATAGAAATTTACAATCTATATTTGACTAATAATAAATACTAATAATGTATTAAATTGTAGTAGCTACTCTATGAAATATGATAAATTATTATTTAACAACTTTAATTGGTGTTAAAGTATTTGACTAATAATAAAAATTTACAACTTTTAAGCCATTTATGTAATGAGATAAAGATGTCAAACATTAAAAAAAAAAAAAAAAAAATTCGGTAGATCTTATTAAAAATTGGTGTTACAAATATTTTTTTTAATTTTATTTATTAAAATTAAATGAAATCACCACAATTCTAAATAAAGCTCAAATATCTAGCCCCATCATAATGGAAATATTACACTAAGTTATAAAAATAAAATAAAATAAAGGAGATAAAAATAGATAAGGAGATATTTCCAAATAGTAATTGGAGTTAAAAATTCTAAAATTCAAATGAGATCTTTAAAACAATATGAATATTCATTCAATAGATGAAACATAGTTGTACTGTTCTCTAATTACAATCCTCTTTGCAGTATACTATCTACAATATATTGATACAATGGTTTTTATGCAGCAGTAGCACAACTGAGTAGCTAACTAAGAATGTAACACAAAATAATGAATTAAAGAGATAATGTTCTCTATACTACTACCGATATTCAAGAACTTACTGTCAAACAAACACACCTGCACCACTATATAAACAAATTCAGCTTAGGATCACGGACTGTTTGGAAAAAGTGTTATGTCGCGGAAAACCTGCAATCTGTTTCTTCTCATCACGTTCCCAGACATATCATCCTCTTTCTGTACTGGTGCAGATTTATGATTTTCAAACTTCAAACCTTTGTTTGGCAGTGGGGATGAAAAGAAGTGGCCTGTTGATGGTGGCTTTTGCTTCTGATCAAAACATAAAGAACGCCGTACTGTTAGATTCCTTGATGGTAAACCAGCATTTCTGGACGTTAGATATCCATCCTTCAGATCAAATGAGTCTTCAAGCTTTTGGCTTAAATAGTCTATCTGATTCTGTGGACAAGGACTTGGGTAAACAATGTTGGAGTTCAGATTCTCATCATTAAATTCTTCTTCGTCCATATTCCAACCACCATCTAAACAGCCTCTCAAGTTGGAGTTCAGATTCTCATCATTAAATTCTTCTTCGTCCATATTCCAACCACCATCTAAACAGGCTCTCAAGTTTCTTTCAGCTAATAACTCTTCCTCTTGTACTTCTTCTTCTTCGACCATATCTGCCCAACTCATTTTATCTTTAGCTTTATAGCAATCCTGGCTTGACTTTGGTTTTTCTGCAATGGATTGATGCATAATCTTCTCAGCAGTGGAATTTCTGAATCCTCTTGCAGCACTATCAACAACCATGGTTGGTTCTGTAGACAATGGTGCACCTGAATTACTCTCTTCCAGTGCTAATTTCTTCTGGTCATCACGCTTTCCCCAAGTATTGATTTTCTGAATTTCATCCAAAATTTGCTGTGAGCCAGATTCTGACGATAATATTTTTGTTTGAGCAAACCCATCATTTTTCCAACAAGTATTTTTCCAGTTCCCACTTGCTGGTGGTGGTGGAGGAGATTGTTCCACTGCTTCATCTTTCACCTCAGCAATATCTCTGCATAACCTCCCTGTCCGGTCTTCACTAGTGAGAGATGGCAAAGCAGTTCCCACATTTTGCGATCCGCTCTCCAACTTATTTTTATTTGAAACTAGTATTTCTCTCTTGTCATTCTGGACTGCAAGTGCTTGCTGCTGCGCATTCTCAGTGGTTATAGTTTGCTCAAATGTTAGCTTGCGAATTGAGCTGCAAACTGCTTTCTCATCCCATTTTGCTCCTCTCTGATCTTTGATATACCCACATGAAGATGATCGTCTTGGCTGTGTCAATAGAAAAGCATTTTCAGTGTGCCCACTTTCTTCAGATGATTGATTGATTTTTGAACTTCCAAATGGTCCCCATCTTTCCTTTCTTCGTTCCTCATTACTAAACTCCCTTATTCTTGGTTGGGTAAATAGAACTTCAAAATTCCTTCCAACAGCAGCCGGGGACGAATATGTTTCCTGGTGCGCAGAACTTACTCCTATTCCAGACGATCTACCACAGTTTTCCTTCGTTGTACTGGCAAAACCAGATCTTCCAAACAGATTTTCGAGATACAAACCTTTCCTACAATTATCAACAAATGAAGTGTGTGCAGAAAATTGTGAAGCTTCCCTTTGTGCAGATGATATGCACTTTGAAATCCCTTTGCCATAGCCAAAGAAACCACTTTTATTCTCCTGGTAATTTTGAGAATAGGCTGTTCCATTCTGTTCGTTTAGAAGCATTGTTTCTTCATCATGTCCATTTCCATGGCTGCTGGAGACACTAAAATTAGAAACATTATTTTGGCCTCCACCAGTTGAGCTAGTAACTGGTAAATTCGAGTTTCCATTAGCAGACAATGGAGAAGGTCTTTGGGTTTCCTGGTCATCCTCTTGCTCCTGCTCAGTCAGTTCTAACACTGATGGTGATTGTAAGTCAGTTAGCATCTGAGTGGCACGCTCAAAAGATTTAGCATAAGAACAATCCATTTTTCTATTTCCAGCTGAAGCTCTTACAGCCTGAAGCAGAGATTTTGCTTCTGTTATCCTGTTCATGTTCATCAAGCAGATTGCGAGATTGCATTGCTTGTTCCTGTCCACTTCTATAGACAGCGCTTTCCTGAGCAAAATGTATCATATTAAATAAAAAAATACACCTCTTTCCTTCAGGATTGTATGTCATAGTTTTAAATTTCAGTCAATGATAAAATTTACCGGTAATATTGTTCAGCGATTTCATTATTGTTTTGCTGCAAATAAGCCCAAGCCAAGTTTCCCAGTATTCTACGTGATTAGACAACCAAATTCAGTTTAATGTAACAAATATATTGTTAAAATAACAAAGAATAAAGAGAGAAGCAATATGCACCTGGATCTTTCTTGTTCAATAGTTATTTGAATCTTTTTCCCTTGTGATCTTGCCATCTTTGTCTTTGCTCGACCAAAAGCTATACCTTCTTCAATGTTCTTTAATTTGTGTTGAAGCATTTCAATCTCTTCTTCAATCCTCCCAGATCTCTGCCAAAACCAAATAGTAATAAACCACTAGGTCTTTACAATTAATCATCATAAGAGCCTCATTGCAACTATTTGATTCAGCTGCATAACAAGAGATGTGACCAGACTCATCAAAATAAACAAGAAATGAGTATTTTTCAGCTTCATAATCCCCTTATAATCATGGATATGTAAACTCTATCTTACTACTATCTAAATTTCCCATCGCATATGCCCATTCAACAGTTAGTTTCAACCCATTTGCTCATTCCCCTGTAGAAAAATTAAAAAAAAAGTCAAAAAACAAATTAACTTCACCTTTAGAGATTCCACAAATGCAAAGCTGGTAGGATATTTTACCTTACCCCAAAGTTAGTATTATATTCTTCAAATAAATCATTGATCCTTTATTTAGAAACATAGAAAAGGACATTCAAATAATGAAGCCAATGTGAAATTGGCCACCCTTGGACTTGAAAGAATTTACATGTCACCACCATCTTCCAAAAATGATGGAAGAACTGCTAGAATCAGAACAAAAAAAAGTTTAACTGGTTTCTACTTTAGCAACCACATTTTGGCACAAATTTATTTTTGGTATCGTAACAGTTTTTTTCATTGAGTTGTAGTTGTATATTATAAATTTTTTTTTTTTTTTGCAAGATCTGATCAATATTCTCTAAAATTGAATCCTTTTCAGATGCTACACAGTAAATATGGCTATATAATTTTACTTGTGTGAGCGCACAATGCATGCTTTCAGAGCGTGCGCTGTCAATTACTCGTATAAGATTATAAAATCATCAGTTAACTTTTCCCATCTCTCCTTCTAAACTAGATGTGATATGTTATGACCCTCCACTCACCCTTCCTATATTGTAATGACATTATTCAACTAACTTATCAACAATAATTGATCAGAATGAGAGAAAAAGTAAAATACTGAGACTTATTGGAGCATGTTACATAAACAATGCAGTAGAAAAATTTTTTACATTCAGCCATCCAAACCAGCAACTCATATTTACAATAAATCAGCAAATGGAAGGGAATGACTAGTGAAATATAAGCGAACTATCAGAAGAGAATAGTGACTTACTTTGTAAAGTTCAATGAGGACATTGTCAAGAGATTCCTGAGAATCATAAGGGCAGAGATGACGGAAAGACCTGATTGCCTCAATTGCCTCATCTGATCGATCCAATTGTTTCATCACAACAGCCATGTCCTTCAAGGCACTATCCACTCGGTCCCCAGCATTTATAGCGGCCCAGAACATGGAAACTGCTCTGCCTGGATCTTTGTCTATCAACTGTATTTGAAGAACCGAAAATCAGGAAGAACAATCAAAAGCAATGGTAAAACCACAAAGTTAAACATTGGATATTATGCTACAGCTAATGTTAATATTAGGTCTTTATCAGCAATGAATTCACCCCAAACACAAAACACAGTGCTCTGCTTATTTTCTGAACAATCACCTCCATCAATCATGTCTCAATAAGCAAAATGAAGAAAACATAAAAATAAAAGTTCATTTTTATTTTCTTGAAATTCTTTCTTAAACTAAACATAGGGGTATAAATATGGGGAATTGGTAATACAAGTAAAATATACGGGAAAATTCAAAGAAGTTTTCAGAAATCCATGTTGAAAAGCTATTGAAAACTTAAAAATACCCACAGCATTATAGAATCAAATTTTTAAACAAGAACCCAAGAATTAACCACACAGTGTCACAGATTAAACCAAAAGAAACCCTCCAAATTAAACCAATAGGAACCCCTGAATATAAACCACGTGAAATAAGAAAAAAAAAAAAAAAAAAAAACTCTCACCTGAATATGTTTAGCCCTGACGTAGGGTGAATCACCAGCAGGCACTTTGTGAATGACATGGAAGTTATCACCTTTGTTGTTCACTGGTGTTGGCATTCTCTTCCTCTCTGACATAGGGGACCGCAAAGTCCTTTGCTTCCTCCACGAAGGTGGCGGCGTCCAGAATTTCTGGTCGATGTTGGTCCACATTTTCGGTTTCTTTGAACAAGAAAACGATCCACTGTCTTGTTTCCCCGGGAAATTCTTGAGTACCGTTAAAATGGTCTCTTCCGATGAAATTAATCAATCACATCCAATTCAACAACACTTGTTTTTTAGAAGGCCAAGTGAGTGAGAGGAAGGAAGTGTCAATTTCTAGGGAAAATCTTTAGACCCTTCCTCGAATACCCGAGAAAATCTTTGGACTGCTTTCTTGGATGTCTTGAGAAGTGGGCTTAATTTCTTGTGGTAGGAAACAACTTTTTTGTTGCAAGGGAACGATAATTTTTGTGGGAAACTGTGAGAAAGTAAGAGAAAGTGGTGACTGATGATGAGTTTTGAGAGAGTGAATCGTGAAGAAAGGTGAGAACTAGCCGTTTATATAATTACTAGCCGTTGGGAATCTGCAAGCGCAGCCATACGTGTGTCTCGCACGTGTGCCCGCTGGCATTTTATTTTTGTACTTTTATTAAATATATATATATATATCATCGTCTTTTTTACGTAATATTTTTTTTATATTTTTATTTTAAAATTTAATTATATTTATTTTTTTTTCAGATTTTTTTTATGTAATAAACTTTTAAATAAAATAATTAATTCAATATGTCATCTAAAATAATATAATAACTAAAGTTAACAACATTGAATATTTTTTTTACTGTGAATTTTAGTCATTTAATTATATAAATTAATATATAAAAATTTGTTTAAAATTAAACTAACAATTTATATTAGGAGAATAAATAGAGTTAATATAAACTTATCTTTCTAATTTTTTTTAACAGATTTTAAATTACAACCTCATTTATTAAAATATTTAGAAATTGAAGATAAGAAAATGAAAAACAAATAAGAAAAAAAAAAGAGAATAAAAAGCATATTGTTTTTAAAATATTTTTTAATAATTTTACTATTTCAAAGTAGCGTAAACACTACCTTACTCTTAATTAAATTAACTTTAACGATATAAACTAATTGTGTAATAGTGTGACGATGAATTATAATAAAGTATGTGTGATTTAAAGTTTGTCAATAAATAAATAGAGCAAATTGCAGTTAGCTCTTTATACATATAATATTGAGGTATAAAATTTATATTTAAATAAAAATTATAGATATATAATGACACACATAAAATTGTCTTATCATAAAAATAAAAAATAATAAGATAAATAATAAATTGAAATATAAATTTTATATTATATGTTGTCTTTATTATTATAATAATTATATAGGGTGTGAAGTTTCATTTACTTAATTTTTTAACTAAAATGATTGTACATATTTTGACCCAATGTGCAGATGCAAATGAATTAAAAGATAGATATGAAATACTTTTCTAGTGTGAAATGAGTTATGATCCAATATGTTTGGAAATGAACAGTTGTATGCTCAAAAAATCAACGGCAATAAATCCCGATTCCCGTGTTTGACACTTTCTTCTTTTTTGTTCGCCAACTTGTGCTTTACTTCAACAAATTATAAGACTAGAAGGTCGAAAAGATTAAGCTTAATTGCTAGTATAAGTTAATAGGTAATTAATGGGGACAATGCAAAGTTACGGATGGCTTTAATTTTTTAAATAAAATCATAATCTTTCTCTTACGATCTAAATCTTTTTTCTACTTTTAGTTGTACAAGATTGTAGGCATTAATTATTTATTTTTATCATAGTTGTATGTAAACAAACTATAAGTACTTTGACATTTTTTTTAACTTATTAATTTATTAAATTTATTAAGGAGACATACCTAAAAATTTAAATTTTGCTAAAATTATTTAGTGTAATTTTATAAGACATAAAATTTATTTATTATTAATTTTAAATCTATACTCACGATAAATTATCTTTCGATATAATAATTATATAATTTATTAAAAAAATTTATCAATTTTATTATAAAGTATTTTTTAAATAAATTTTGCTATTAAAACGCATACTTTATTATTGTTGTGAAAACAAAAAATGTCATCAGAAAGTAAGTTAATTATGAATTTAATTAATAATTTTTTTAACTTTATTATTTCAAATAAATATTGATATATTCTAAAAAGCAACACATATTTTAAAATTTAAATAAAATCAATCAACCACAAATTTTTTACAATAATTATAATTAAATTTATATATTTAATAAATAATAAATTTATAATATTTTATATCGTTTAAACAAAATTTTGAAAAGATCTATATAAATATTCTGACCCTTTTATTTAGTGAAACGTATCCTAATTAACACTTGAGTAGTGGGCCTACAAGTGCTTTGGCTACCTAAAAAGGACAATACCCAAAAAATATATTTAAAATTCTGAATTTGTTTAAGCTCTTAAGTATTAAGAACAAAATCTTGTAGACCTTTAAACTTTAAAGTGGATAATATCTCATCTAATGGACTGAATTATCAATCTAATAAAATTGAGCGGGAAGGAAAGAAAAGAGATTACTTGTCAAAATTGGTCTTCCCATGCCATCACTATGCGCGTTCAACATTTTTATTTCTCCTTGACACCATGAATTATGATTATGTTGACGCCTGCACCACTCCTTAAGTTGTCCAAACAAAACCTACCATCAAATAATAAATTTACACAATTTAGAATTTAATAGTGTTAACTATATTATTCAAACAAATAAAATTAATAATAAAATGATCTACTTGAATATTTCTTGAATTCTAAAAATATATTTTTTTATTAAAAATTATCATTTAAGTTGAACATTATAAATCTTGTAATCAATTATTCATTGATCAATGCAAGCATTTTATCAATATATTTATAATATATTTATAATTATTTAATTAATTAGACATTATTCATCACTTATATATTTAGACTTAATAGAAATTTAAGATAGAATGATTCTATCACGTTATTATGATTAATAATTATACTACGTAATTAATGAAGTGAGAAAAATTTATTCTTTAGTAGTGAATAAAGAAAATTAAAGGAGAATTCATTATTTAATTAGTGTAATAAAATAAATATATGAAATATTCCTTTCATTTTTTCGTTCACTAGTATTAAATAACTTCTCTCATGTCAATTATATTAATGCAGTAGTATCGTCTCGCCTAAAATTTTTTATTAATTTAATATATATATATATTTAAAAAATTTTATTTTTAGATAAATAATATTTAGGTTCTAAAGTTTTATAATTTTTAAAATAATTACATATCTTTTTCAATTGTATTACATAGATTGTTAACATGATAAAATGACTCTTTTTTTTTTAATTAAGCTACAAATTAGTACATTTTAATTTGGAATGATAATATAGACCATGATATCATTATTCGACACAAATTTGAAATAAATAAACTGATTTAAATTTAAAAAATTTGATATGTATAATAATTATGTTGTATTTATTTCATTCGTATAATAATGGTATTGTATTCATGCTTGAACTATCATATTCGCTTATTTATTTAAGACACGAATTATAAATAAATTTGTGTAGTAAACGAATTAGTACCATATATAAATAAAAAGATTGTCTTAATTCATTTATAATACAAATTTATTTATAATTCTTTACTATCTATTTAAGATTATAAACACTTGTACTTATTTTTTAAAACTCTTTTACTTTGTTTATATTGTTATTGCTTTGGGAGAATTGAGTTTTGAGTTTATGGATGATGAAATTTTATATGGTAGTTGATTTATTTATACAGTAAATTATTGCTTGGGGAGAGAATTTATTACCAATGATGTGGTTTATATTGTTATTTGAGAAAAGTGAGATTTGATCTTTTTCAGTTTGAGAGAAATTTGGATGGATATATATTTGATTTTATAATTAATGAGATTATAATTTTTAGTATATTTTTTTATTTTTTGTGTAATTTGCTATTTTTATTGGATAATGATACCTCAAATTTGTTATGGATATTAGAAAATAATATCATTGCTTTTAAAATATATTCTAACTATCTTTTTTAAAATTAAATTTTATAAAATCAATTGTTGGAATTGTGTCTAATTATATATAAATAAATTATATTCCATTTCGTGTATAAACAAATTGTGTTTTGATATGAATATAATTCACTTATTAAATATATTTGAGCAATTATATTCATGTTACTCATTTAATAAATGAAACGTATTTGTATTTGACTGTTTTGATATGATTACTAAATAAATTAAATTTGAATTGAATTCTATTTAATACCAAATGATCAAAATGTGTTACGTTTACAACATGATTATCCAAATTGTCACAATAATTTTAATGATCAAAATTCAATTTGACAAGGGTAATTGGTCATTTAACTATTTAATGTAGCTACATAAATTATATCTTTAATTAAAAATTATAAAACATTAGCAACTACAATGTGTAATGTTTAAAATTAAGTACGTATAAATATGTGCCTCTAATTGATGATAGGTGCTTTTTTTAACAAGAACATATAATATTTAATTATTTAAATATATTTTCTTTTATATTTATTTAAAATTTAGTTAAACAATTAAATTAATAAAATAATACTTAATAATTAAATTTAATTTTTTAGGACATTAATTTTTTAATTTAATTATTTATATTTAATTAAATATTATTTAAAAATAATAATAAATAACCAAAATTTGTATTTAATTAGATATTATTTTAAAAATGATAACAAATAACCAAAATTTAATGTTTTTAAGGCATATTTATTATTTAATTAAATTTAAATTATTATTAAATTTTTTTATAATATTTTTATTTTTAATTTGATTAAACAATTGAATTAAAAATTAGTTTAAAATAATGCTTAATAACTAAATTTACTTTTTAGGGCATTGATTTTCGAATTTAATTATTTATATTTAAGTAGATATTATTTAAAAATGATAATAAATAGCCAAAATTTAATGTTTTTAAGACATATTTATTATTTAAGTAAATATAAATTAAATTTAAATTATTCTAAATTCTTTTTATGATAATTTTATTTTTAATTTAGTTAAACAATTGAATTAAAAATTTAAAATGACAAAAACTACAATGAAAAATAATATTTACATGTGAAAAAATCCAAAAATTTAATCTAAAATTTTGTAAAATACATAACATTTATTTTTTAATTGTAAATTCTCATTTAATTGATTTATTTTTTTTTTTATATATAATGCTTAGTAACAACTAATAGTTACTGAAATTTTATGGGTGCAAATAGCAAGTTAACCACAGTTTAAGATTGCAACAAATAACTATTTTAACACAAAAGTGAGCTATTTAGCACGATTTAAGGTAATATATCACATTAAAAGGAAATTAAATATAACACAAGTTAATTTATTTATGCAAACATGTTTTGGGTAGTTATTGCGTATTGAAAATTTATATTATTTGGCTATCTTTATTTATTATATGTTGTTACACAAAACACATATGAATGGGATACTAATAAGATGTGATTTCTTGTCGGCAACCAAACTATTTATTTTTTACATGTTGAGTTTGGTTTAATTACTAGTCTTAATTGAGGATATTATTTTAATTTAGATATGCCTAAGGGTATACAATTGAGGGATGCATTCTTTGGCGATTAAGTCGTCATTATCCTAAAAGACATGGATATAGTTTTTGATGAGTTAAATTTTTCTACCATACTAAATATCGATGAAGTGTGATTGACTTTTTTTAACCTGTTCGAGTGGCACTTATTTGGTAAGGGTAGAAGAACTCATGCAAATTTATAATTATTAGACATATTAGAGGATGTTGACCAGTTTAATAGATATTCATGGAGATTCGCTATCTTTATTTACACAATCGAATCCTTATGACTATCGATTTCTTTACAATTCAATAAATATATGAGGAATAAGTCACATTTAGAGGTTTCGGGTAAGAGTTTTAAGAAAAAAATACAATATTGTTGGGATGTTTATTGCATGTCAAGTATTTATAATTTATTGTTATATAAGTTTGAACTTACGAGTTTGTACTTAGTTTACATAATCATTTTATAGTATAGTGAAAAATGACATTCCATAAATCTTGCAATAAAATAATTTTAAACAAGTTCTAAGTCAGACGATAGTAAATAGGCACTTATTTGGCTGATCTATAATAAATATTTACTTAACATCAAATTATTACACTATATAATTAACTATTAATACGAGAATTGTTTACTAATGAGTAAAACTTCTAAGGAATGTGCTGAAGTCCAAAACCCTTATATAGGTGGAGACAACACTAGGCTACACTCTACCTAAGTAGGAGTTATAAATTGATATAATTTAATTATTTTTTTTAATTAAGCAAAATTTATTGGTGTTTAACTAACCCATATATGTTCATTTGTCACAGGACACATAGTCTCATTATTCACTCGTAACTTACACTTTTGTTGCATGTTTCTGCCTTGTTATTGCTATATGACTTTTTGATGCCATCACCGCATAATTCACCTATAACTCCATAGCATTATTCTCCCATGCTACCACCCCATTATTCTCCTATACTATCATAATTTTATTCTCTTGTGCCACTGCAACATTATTCTTTTGTGTTACTACAGTATTATTTGCATGTGCCACCACTATATTATTTGGCTACACTATCACCACATTATTTACCTATATCGCCACCATATTACGATGATACGTTTAGAAGAGTCAAGATAGACCGAATTGAGGCGTTGAATATAAATATTCATGATATATGAGATGATATTTATAGAGTCAAACATAATGTAATTGATAGAATTAATGCATTAGTAACATACTTTCAAGAGTGAATGCAAACGTTCAGTCATTCACAATTGTCATCTAATGTCTTACCCATTCATATTATTGTAGTTAAATTTTGAACTATATATAGATGTTTGATTAAAGTTGTCACATTTTAGTGGTTTTGTTGTTAATTAATTGATTATATTAGATTCTTTTATAAATAGAGAAACCATAGAGCCATTCGGATGATCCATCAATTAATAGATAGTACAGATCTATACCATTTCCTCATGAAAGTAGATTCGAGTAAATATATAAGAAGGACCTATATAGCAAAAGTACTTATACTAATCTTTTGAAGAAAAATCGTAGGGTTTCTTCTAGAAGTCTATTAACCTATTATCCCCAAATCTTATTATAGATCCTATAACTCCTTATTTAAATAATTTATGTGCTAAGTATCATCAATGATTAGAAGACCCAAATACTTCCATAAAAATGCGTTCAGTTATATTGATACCACAATGGCTTCATAGTATTTCTAACTTAGATATACAGTTGAGGATACTGTAAGTATTTTATCTATTATTATTTTATTTATAATATTAATAAAAAAATCTAATATTTTTATTATTAGTTTATTAGTATATTTATGAGTATTTTTATTTGATTGCATATCGACAAAAGGCTTATCTTAACATAATATCACAAAATTTTACTACTGTCTCATCACATCTATATGTATGTATTGGATTAAAAAAATTAATGATTATCTCACATTATTACACAGCTAAATATTTGTTTTGTTTGATACTAATATCTTCTTTTTTAATTATACATTCAAAATTACTTTACATTTGGAGCAAGTGAGGATTAAGGTAATAGATTTGCACACTTTTCTTCTAAGTTTAGACATTGAACAATATGTGAGAGATAATTTTGATGAGATGCTAAGATCTTCGAGTGATATTGATATTATTTTACTATCTGTATTGAATATTAGATTGCATATACCATTAATTTGTGTGAACGTATTATAGATGTGTACGATTTAGCATCATTGAGACATTCTGATTAGGAGATAGATAAAGTTATGAAGCCCCTATGCGAGTTATCGCATATTATGATGCACACATATAGACTTTATGATGTGAGGTTAAACTGGCATGATAAAAACACACTATTTATATATCTTCGGATGCCTAAGTTGCCTCAATAAACCATAAGGAGCCCGAATTGTGAGATATTTACATACAAGTTTATCAAGTATATTATATTGGATTGACATTAATATTTCATTTCTCAACATAAGTAATTTTTGGAAATTAAGATGACACTTAACTTGACTTTTATATAAATCAATTACATTGATAGTACTCAAATTATTTTTGTTGTAAATATATTGTAATTAATATATAAATTATTATAATTCACATGTATATTTGCAAATAAATTATAAAAAAATTCATATGTAATGCAAAAAATTTCTATAATAAATTATTAAAATAAAGTACAACATCATTACATGTATATAATTCACATGTATATTTGCAAATAAATTATAAAAAATTTCATATGTAATGCAAAAAATCTCTATAATAAATTATTAAAATAAAGTACAACATCATTACATGGTCACACAAATTAAATAAAGTATAATATATCAAATAAAATAAAGAATTATATTTAATATAAGTAAATAGTTTTAAATTCAATCACTCACTTTTGTTATAATATAACGAATTTTTATATGTTGTACTATTGTGTCTGCGTTACTTGAAATAAGAACGTTTTCAGATGACTACCTTCTCTTTTGTAGATAAAATACATATATTTCTCAATCAATCAAATAGGACATGATCTATTAGTGGTTTAACAATAGTGGTCCATGCCTTATTTAGAACTTTCTGAAAATTTGAATCTCTAATAGGATGAATCTCTAGTTCATACGTTGCCACAAATGTGTCATTCTTATAGTATTTTGAACAAAAATCTCTATATCAACTTCTAATATATCTAATTGCTGCCATTACATGAGTACACAGTAGTTGTTGTAAGTTGAAGTGCCTACATTGACATGTCTTTAAGTTTAGGTCAACCACTTCTACTTCTAAGTTCAAACTCAAATCGAGAAATGGAAAAGACTGATAATATAAGAGAGACAATCTTTCACTTTAACCTTATCAACTGCTGCTTTAATTAAGGTATTTTTGTTATATTTAGTAACTTCCTCTCTCCTCTTATAAGACTAATACTGTAACACTAATTATATCCAATATGTCAATACCATAATTAATAGAGTATGTGTATTTTTCAATAATGCATTAATACTTTCTATAATGTTAATAGTTATTATGTTGTATTACCAGACTAAAAAATAACATCTAACATATCTGTGAAACCCTACCTTATTTTCAAAAAAATTTGTAATATTAAAATGTATCGACCTCAATTTATTTATGTATTTTTCAAATTCACTGAACGTAAGGAAAGCATATTTCTTACAATATTTAAACTTATACTTCGATTTAAGATTTTTTTCGTTATGATAAAAACAAAAACTATGATATAAATTGAAAAATATTGTCCTTATCTTTTTAAGTATGCTATTATATCAATATAACATATATATCATATTTGAAATAAACTCACATGCATCTCACAGTTTCTCTAAAAATCACTCCCATGATGCATTATTTTTAGAATTCTCTACTCTAAATGCCATAAGATAAATTTAATCATTTTCATCAAATTAGTAGCAGCAAATATGATCCCGCGATATGTACCTTTTTGGAATGTCCCATTAATAGTAATTATGGGTTGAATTAATATACGAAAATTACTTAAAGACGCACCAAGTTTCATGAAAAATTACGAAAAATTGTTGTCCTTCTTTGTTTTTATATGTTTTCTTGTACTCGAATTTCTTTATCTTAAAATATAACAAAATTGCGACAGTAAATTAAACGACTTTATTGAATCCCTATATGCTATTTTTAGTGCTTCATATCTAGCTAGCCATTTGTTATGATAGATCACACATATTCTAAACTCTTAGTGTATGTCATATCTGATGTTGCTTGAAGTATAAATCTGATTAAAATCTTAAAATTTGTCTATTATAAATTTATCGATAAACCAATTATTTGCATTTAGTGGACTAAATGTAATTGTTCAATTTGAAAAATATCGATCTATCGTTAATTTTAAAACTCAAAATTGAAAATGATTCTTTAATACCAGTACACCCAATGCATTTTGTAACTCTTTCTTCGAATTGAAAAGTTATCTAATATATATAACACTATATGTAGAGTTAAATAATACATCTTACAGTTGAAAAAATGATGATAGAATAGGTGGTATATGACAAGAACTTGATGGTCTTATTATATCCTTGTGAAACCTTATACATCTACTACTTTAACTTATTTCATAACCTAAGTTCATGGTTGCGTCAATATCTTCATTTATATGGGGTCCTTAGTGTATTGTTAGGAATGTTAACACATTCACCTTCTATACACGATAGACTCTAAAAAATCATGCACGTAATCTTCTTTAAACTGATATGGTACATATCCTCCATGACTTACAGAATTTTTATGATGTATTAGTGTAGGTTTTATAGAATTTATATCATCTTATAAATAATATTGACCATAGTTGAATTAATTACTATCCTAAAAAGAAATAAATAGTTATACAGAAATTTTTACATTGATAGTCTACAAAGGAATGCAAGACACCCTAAGATTATCAACAATTATTTGTTCTGTGGTGATGTAAAACGAATTGAGATATCTAAACACTGTTAGCACAATATTACTCATAAAACCAGATATATGTTTGAATCATTATTGATATCCTCATATATAACAAACCCTATCTTAATATTTATAAAACTTGTTTTCAATTGGATGCTAAATTCTGTTGAATTAATTTGAGTGCAGTTATATATTATGGTTAATAATTCATGACTCTTGATATCCTTTAAAATGGATATGAATCGAACTTTTCTATCATAGTATTTTTTTGAACAATCTAATAATATAACCGACAATTCTGTATGATAAACATCAACTGATATACTCTCGGTCATATACATGAAATGTATCAAAATATTTAAATTTAAATATTTATATATATTTGCGCATTGATTATTTTTTAAATATAAAAGAATAAAATAACATATTTTAACAATAAATTAAATAAAGACATAAAAAATAGATTAAAAAATTCTTAAGAAAAAAGAAAATAAATTCTCAAATGTTAACAAAATCATAAAATAAAAATTTCATAAAATATATTTAAGATAATTTTAATATATATATATATGTGTGTGTGGCGTGCGCATGCGCGCGCGCGCGCGTGTATAATACTATCATAGTGTTACCATATTAGGGCACAAATAATTGCTACCTTATGGATTCAACACTTGAAATTTTGTTTCTCTCTTTTCATCAAAAATACATGTTTTGGATCAAATTTTTGATTAAATCACAATAACAAGCAATGTAACAAATAACATGTCATATTTATAATTCAAATTAAATTTTACAAGATTACAAAAAATTTGATAATAACATTTATATATTTTAAAATTAATAAAAAAATAAAGTATAAAAACTCACTTCTCATTTAATTTATAAATAAAATGCTAGAATCTTTATTTTATATGGTTATCCAAAATATTGAAAATGTGAATATTAAAATTTGAGAGTTATTAAAATATTATTTATAATTTAAAAATAAAATATGTATATTTTATTTATCAGTGTAAAAAATAATTATTAAAATTAAAATTATTTAAAATAGTTATTTTGGTAATAATATATTAAAGTTGGTTAAAAATATTAAAAAAAATTAAAGTAAAACTATTTTTTTAATTTAAATAATTAAAAAATTAAAAAAACAAAAAAACAAAACAAAAACAAAAACAAACCTAGAACAGAAACGCGGATTCAAAAAATAGTAAAATCCTCAAACAACTTTCTTGTTTGTGATAATCTGGTACTCTCCTTTAACTCTGCCCATTACTTCAACCATCGGAACTGCATTATTTGACCAAAATCTATTAGAAAACAAACCCCATCTTCTTCTCATTTTCTTCCTTCCTCAAAGCCTGAGCTGCCCTACAATTCGTATCTTGCTTTACTGCTGCCACTGTTTCTGTCAGACTACTTTTTATTTTATTTTTTTGGTTCTTTTGCTTGCTTCTTAAATGGATAGCTGGAGGAGACAAAAAGGTGGAATTCATCATCAAGAAGTTCAGAACACGAGATCACATAGCAGAAAGCCACCTCAGGGTATGTTTTCTTTGCTTAGCTTCTTGGATTTATGTTTTCTTCAAAAACTTTATGTTACTGTAATTGGTTTTTAGCTAGATGAGGTGGGTTGTTCTCGCATTCTGAAAATATTGCCTCTGTACATGTATACTTATTCATTTCTTGCTTTTCGAGATTTTAGGTGGGTTAAGGTTTGTAAGTTTTCGAGGATGATGGTTTGGTTTAGATGCTTGAGATGATTTCCTCAGATTAATATTAGTGTTAATTAATGTATTTTTGGTGTTAAAACTATTCATGTTTTATGTTTTTATTTGACAATGGTTTTAAGACATTTCACGATGCTCCATTTTTCATTTCTTTTCTTTCCCTCTTTGTTCCATCTCTTTGTGGGAAAAAGAAATTATGATTGCTGTTTGATACATTGTTGTGCAGTGGGTTTTTTGAAAGAAGAGATAAGAGTGACGGCCATTGAAAGTTGTTGAAATCAAGGCTATAGATACTGATCTCCTGAAGGTTACATAAGAATCTAACCTCAAGATGTATAGCTTACTCTGTAGCTAGCTTTTGTTTTGTGATTATGGAGCTTGTTTCTGCTTTCAATTTATTTTACCAAATGTGGAGAAATTCGTATGTTTGATAGATTATTGTGGAACTATGATAAAGAAACAGCCCAACCAAATCTAACATGGGAGAAAAGGAATGAAAATGCTTAAAATACCTGAAGAAGTCATTTAATAACTGGGCATATCTCATATTCGTTTAGGTCATTGTTGTTACTCATTTCCACATTTTTTCCTGCTGGTTATTCTAGTATGTTCCTCTATGTTGCATGTTTTAGCTACATTGAGCATAATTTTCTAGACTTGATTAAAATTGTCACTTCTTAAAATGTGCTTTCTTATGGTTATTAATTATATTGGATCAAATGGGTTTCTGTGTTCGTTTGATTGATCATGACATCGAATTTGGTATTCTTAGGTAACTCAAGTTTACTTGTTTTCCAGCAAGTTGGCAGCCAACTGTACCTTCATGGGAGAAAAAGTTCTGCACTTCAGTTGGTTCTGTTCCCTGGAGAAAGATTTTGGAAACCAAGAGGCTTTTGTACCTTTATGAAAATGTGGTCCAATGGAATGACTCTGCTGGTGAAGAGGCATTCCAGAATGCTAAAAACCGGTTTTGGGCTGACATTAATGGCCTTCCCTGCAATATATCATTGCCTGATCCTGATATTTATATTGATGAGATTGATTGGAACTCAAGTGTTGACCCCGAGCTGCTTTTAGACTTGGAATGGGAGCCAAAAGCAACTGAAGAGATAGATAAAGATAAGAAGGCTGTGAGTCTTAATAGTGCTCTCCTCTTGGATCGGTCCTTGTCTTGCACTGATTGGGGAGATGCTGAACAGGATTTTCATAAAGGTGATGAATTGTGTTTGGATCCTAGTTATGGAGATGGTACCCAGAATGCCAAAACTGTTAATGCTGAAAATTCATGGGATCGTAATTGTGCTCCTTGCAGTGAAGCCATGAAAGATGATGGATGGGGAAATTGTTTGAATAACTCATGGGAATGGAGTCAGCATAATAATGATTATAACGAGTGGAAGAATGTGAATAATGGAAGTGGTGGAGATTTGGGAATGTTTGGCATAGGATACATCTCAAGGTATAAAACCTCAAGGTTTCATGGTGGAGATTGTCGTGTGGATTGCTGGTGGAAGAATGGAAGAGGATGGAAGAGGTCTAATATTGCATGTCAAAAACATTCTTCAAGGCACTGGGACTCCATGAAACCTCATGGACCGATTAGCCATAAGGGATTTGGCAAAGCAGGAATTTCATGGGGTTTGGAGACACAAGTTTCGTAAGCATGTAAGTACATAATACAGTAGGTACTCCATTTTAGTATTAAATTTATTTGTTGCCTTGCCTGGAAAGTACATAATAGGAGAAACCAAGTTGAGAAAGTAGTCCTCTCGTGTAAGTAATAATATAATGTTCTTCTATCATTAGTTACCATATTTTGTCTCTTCATTTCTTTTGATATTTTGCTTTAAAATATCAATGATTTCTACGATGATATATTCTGGAAATAACAAGAATGATTTCTTTAAGGGCAGTCAGCTGGGGTAAAGCAGTGTTCATGTTATTCGTTGGAAACGCTTTTGTTGGAATCGAAATACCACAGTGAACACTTGCTTCTGCCTGCTGGCTGCAGTTTTGGTTTGGTCATGCACCTCTGCTGCACACTGTAACTTCACTTATGTGGCGTGTTTGGCAGGCAGTATTGGACTGCGTTAATGGAACTATTGGCATTAATAAAAAATTAACTGTATTGGACTGCCACCTGGTCTGCACTATTTGTTACAAATAATGTAGATCAGCCAGTGCAAGGCTGACCCGTGCCCCCTATGCGTCAGCCTGCACTGGTGTCTTGCACCGATGTGTGTGTTAAATAATTTATATTATTATTATTATTATTATTAAATAAAATATAATAAATTATATTAAATTTCAGAAATCATTGCTGCATTTGGAACCTTACGCAGTCGTCAGCCGTCGCTCGCCGTCAGCCATGGATATCATTTCAAGTCAATAAACAGTCTTTTTAGATTAACATTACTACTTGAACAATTGTTGATTATAGGTTTAAAGTTTTATTTTTATCCATTGAAACTTAAATTTTTACTTCTATGATAAATTATCAATCAAATAAAAATTATAATTTTGTTATTGTGTAGATTGATTCAAAGAATAATATAAAAATATACTCTGACACGGGCAGTAGATAAATGACAATGAAAGACGGCAGCTATAAATTAATTTAATAATATAAAATAATATTTTATATATAATATAATATATATTATATAATAAAATAATATTTCATATACATACAATTTAATGAAATATGTATTAAATTTTATTTATTTTAATTCATTATAATTCAATATAATTTATTCTATTTAAAAAATATAAACTAATATATACTACCAAACACATCTATAGTGTATTATTATGTATTAGTATTATGATTATTCATATATGTGATAATTCCTTTCTCCTTTAAAATTTGGTCTATTGATGTTGTTGTTACAACAATGTCATAAAAAAAATTACTTACTAATAGAATAACACAAATTTTTCTTGACAACCAAACAATCAAAACAAAAGTTAAAAACTTTACTTATAAAAATTTTACTAGTAGAAAATTTATTTATAAAGACTTGCTCAAAAAAATAGTACTAAATAAATTTTAAAAATTAAAGAGCTAAATAGACTTATGAAATAAAGTTATTTTATTACTTATAACAATTAGTCAATAAAGTCTTTTTTTAATTTAAAACTTTAAAAATTAAATAGATAAAATAATTTTACAACCTATAAATAATATAATAATATTTTATTATAAAAATAAAAAAATAAACAAGTTAACAAAATAATATTATTTTATGACTTGTAATAATTATTTATAACAAAACTTATAATGTCATAATACTTTTTCTTTAAAAAATACTCTTTTGATTAATTTTTTTTTAATTATTTAATAAGTTTGAAAAAATATGTATAATATTATTAAAAAGTTATTGAATAAAAATATATTTATATAAACTTTAGGAGTGCAATTGTAATTATGATTTTTTACTTTTAATCGCGCTGAAAATTATATCGATTTGAAGACGCATGACATTTTCTAAACTTTAAAATGATATATCACACATTCTTATAATGTTTGGGCAAATGTCAAAATGAAATGAGTCCAAATTTAAAGGGGTATATGAAATTACCCACTCCTTTTTATATCTTTAAATCTAGACACTATTCATTAATCTATGTAATTTAATGCTAGATAGGCAAAATTAAATGCTAATTTTTAACTTTAGATTATTCTGAAGTTCCTCTTTTTTTATTACAAAATTGGCAATTCATACTTATACAGGTCTTCATCATGTGACATTCTTATGATTTACTTGTATAGATTAAACATAAATTCAAAGAACTCAACCATTCAGAATAAGTAATTGATTATAGAAAGCTCAATAATTGTTTATAGAATATTAGATATATAATACCTAAAACTCATTTATTAAAGAAGATAACATTTGTTAAGATATGCTCTAAGTTCAATATAAAATCAAAATTTTGACAAATTAGAAAAAGAGAAGAAAATAGGCACAAAATAGCTTCTGTTGTTCCACACAGACATTATGAGGGGAATGTTATGTTATTTAATTTGAAAAATACTCCATTAGAATTCTAGTCGAGAATGGATGAGGTCTACAAGCCCATATCAAAATTTTGTTTGGTATACATTAATGATGCTTTGATCTTTAGCCCAAGTAAAGAAAATCATGCTAGTTACCTTTAACAGTTTAAAAAGTTGATATATAATCATGGTTTGATATTGTTGAATAAAAAATAAAGATTGGCCTTCAAGAAATTGACTTTTTAGGATTTCACGTAAAAAAAATGGATATATCATTAATCAACCACACATTAGTAAAAAAAAATATTTCAATTTTTTGATAAGTTGTCAAGTAGAAAATATTTACAATAATTTTTAAAAATTATCAATAATACTACAGATCCTATCTAGAATATGTTTTACCATAGTCAATATAAGCAATGGAGGTAATAAAACAATTAAAAGAAAAATGTTTGCCTCTTCCTCCTTTAAAGATTCCTAACACAAGGTAACTCATTCTTTGGATAGATGCAAGTGAAAATTATTAACATGTAGTACTTATCAAAGATAATGATAGATATAGAATAAATGGTGAATATAAATCTGGATGATTCTTTAATGTTCAACAACATTATCCATTCTGAAAGTAAAAAGTCTTAGCTGTAGTTAAAAGAATAAAAATAAAATAAAATTAGTTTTCCTTTCTATTGATTCATTTGTAATTGAAACATATAACAAAAATATCTTTATGGTTTACTAAGAAAAAAAGAGGGAAAAATTCTTTATCTTCAATTGGCAAGGTGATCAAAATTTTTTGTCAAAATTCAAATTCAGTGTTAAACATATCAAAGAAACATCTAACACAATTGCAAACTTTCTTTCGCAACCAATCTCAACTAATAATATGGTCTCTAGTTTTAGAACTATTCTATTAAATTTGATGGTACAAAGAAAGAAGAAATTTTCATGAATATGATTTCACAAAACTCTTAAGAAATTTCTTTAAATCTCAAATAGTAGATATTTGAGTTAATTACAAATAATCGAGATTAATCATTGATTATAAAAAACTTAATGATTGCTTACATGATATTAGGTATCCAATACCTAAAAGAAATTAACTATTGAAGAAGATAGCATCTACTTTATGTACATTCTTAACAGATGCATGAAACATGTGATAAAGTATGCTTTATTGTTGTCACCAAGATGGATTTTCCATACAAAAATTATATCAAATGTTTTTAAATAAAAGATTGAGTTTTCAGTTCTAGTTATCTAGAGTAAAAAAAATATAAATCAAAGGACTTATTTTTTGAATTTAGTTTGGCACTCATTTGTTGAAGTTAAGAAGTCATTTTTTAGAGCTTATCATCATAAATAAAGAATTCTTGAGATTTATATTCTCTCTAGTGTCAAAACTTGGTTCAAGGCAGTTGATTACTATGAATAGCTAAGAGATAATAAAAGTTAAAACAAAAACATCTAGTTTAGAAATCTAATCTCTTAGCTTTTCCTCTATCACAAATTTTTGTTTTGAAATACAGTTTAAGAGAGAATTGAAATTTATCTAATCCTTTTATTTATATCCATTTATAAATTTTATGATATAAATACTCTTTTAGTTATTATAAAGTTTATAGTTCTCTTCACACAACCTAAACTAGAGTCTGCCTAAATTAGTTTTCTCAAGGATAATCTTCATTTTTAATTCAAATAATGTTAAACCATACTTATATATCAGCTTTTTAAACTATTAAAGGTGCCTAACATGATTTTCTTCATTTTCTCAAAGATATACAAAAGAACACTGTAGGCTTGGATTCATGTGCGATTCATGTAACTGGATCATGATTTTTATAGTGATGGGTAAGTTAAGTTTTTCAAGCTTTACATGGATAACAATATGACCATAGTTAAAACTAACTTCAACAGCAAAATTTAAGGCCTTTTGAAAGATTACCATCATGGATTAGATTCTTGTAGAGGTTTAGGATTTGCTAATGGCAAATTTAATTCCATCATAAGTCATTGTTGACCATTGTTTTTCAATCTATAGGGATGATCATACAAAATTATCTCATTTTCACGCCCTTATCTTCTTAGCCATTCATAATAAAAACTTTGCATTTTTATTTCATATTCATTATTACTATGTATTTGTCCAAATCTTATTTGTTCCTTATAGAAAAGATCTCATGTAAAATGATATTTAGAGACAATGGACTATGAGTATCATAGCTTGGTAGCTATTGTAAATTTTTGCCAAAGCACTTCTTGCATGGAGATATTCTCCTTATATTATGCTACATATGCTTATGTTCTACTACTTTAATGAAAGGCAATTTCCTTTGATAATTATCATCTTTTTCATATATATCTTTTAGTTACACTATAACAATAGTATAATAGGTTATGTGGAATTCATCGTTCAATCTTAATGTTAAAATATATTCAAACAGTAAAGCAAAGAGCTTATTAAATCATCATCTTCTTGTATATCTTTCACTTCAATGGATCACACAAGGCTCAAATAGGATTGTAATAGGATACAAATTAATTTATAGCTAAAATATATAATTGGTTGTAAGATTTGCATCACAAATCACACAATACCTCAATTGGTTTCTTCACTTATTATGTGATGAAAATTTGGATGGATTTGAAATACTATTTCATATATCTTATCTAGATTGGTAGAAGGTTTAAAAATATTGTAGCAATTTTGTTTGAAATTTGGTCTTCCTTCAATCATGTTGAAAAGTCCTTATATTTTGTGAATCTCAGCTATTTATAAATTGCTTAAATATCAGTTGTCTAAAATCTAAAAGAAGTTCTAAACAAAGTTTTATGAGATTATATTCATAAAGATTTCTTCTTTTTTTATATTATCTATTCAAAAGATTATTTTAGAACTAAAGGCCATATTAGTAGTTAAGATTAATTGCGAAAAAAAAAAATTCAACTATGTTAAATATTCTTTTAATGTGTTTAACATTAAATTTGAATCTTGACAAAAATTTTCAATACCTTACTAATTAAAGATAAATAATTTCTCTTATTTTTTTCCTTCTTAATAAATCATGAAAGTATTTGTAGTTACTTTTAACTACAAATGAATTAAGAAGGAGGAAGAGCTGAAATTTTTTATCCTTTAACCATAACTAAGACTTCTTTCTCATGGTGTTGTTAAGCATCAACAAATTGGCCATCCTTATCTTCAATAAACACTACACCATAATAATTGTTACCTGCTTATATGTCAGCTCTTTTAACTGTTGAAGGTGCCTAGCATGATTATTTTCATTTAGACTATAGATCATGGTATCATCAATATATACCAAGCAAAATTTTAATATAGGTGTGTAAACCTCATTCATTTTATGCTGGAACTAAAATTGGGCATTCTTCAAACCAAATTGCATAACATTCCACTTATGATGTTTATATGAAATAATGAAAGTTGTTTTATGCCTATCTTAATCTCTTATGCCAATCTTCCATAATCTTAATTTTATGTCATACTTCAATTAGATCTTGACATATGCTATCTTTTTCAATAGATGAGTTCTTCTAAGTATTAAATACTTATTGTCTTGTAGGCAATCATTAAACTCTCCATAATCAATTTCTAATTTGTCTTTTTCATAGACTTGTTCCAAATGCTTGTTAACATAGATTGTTGGGCTAACTTGTTGAGACTTTAAGGTTCTAATGAGTTTAAGTGGGAAAATTTTAAATTTTTTACTTGCACAAATCTTCACATTTGGCATTCCTACATATGATATTGTCTAATGTACTGTAATCTATTGCTCTTTGTATTAAAAAGAAACAAAGTATTATCTTGATCATAATTTATTTGGTACCTTGTACTTAGCTTAAAACTTTTGAATTGGTAAAATTTAGGGTTGGATTTTACCTTTATGATCGCTCAAAAGATGGACTGTTTTCCTATCTATGGTAATATAAAAATATGTTCTTTTTTGAGTAAGTGAGTCATCAATATTGTACGTGAATTGATTAAGATACAAAAATATAAGATGCTATAAGAGCAAGAAAATATGTTCTAAATAACAAATCTTTACCTGTTTGGTAAAAAGTAAAAACTTTAAGAAGATCAATAAATCTTTAGTTGCTGAATTGATCACTACTTAATGCCAAAAAAAACTAACTGTAGTAGTCATATAAAGGGTTTTGCGTAGATTTTTTACCATGAATAATAGAAGAAACAACTCTTGTATCAATTAAAATAGTAAAAGTAATTTGTTGGCCATTAGAAACTTTAAAAATGACTTTGACATATGACTTGAATACTAGTTTAGCTTACGTGGTAAAATCTACAAGGACTTCTTGAGAAATATTGATTTTAGTTTAAAATCAAATGTTATAATTATATTAATTGAATTATCTAACCGGACATATAAACTATCATCAAATTATGGTTGCTCGATAATTTAAAAGAGCTTTGTTAGAATTTTCTTCTTTAATCAATATCGTTATGCAAAATGACCTTTTTATTAGAGATAAAAACATCTTCCTATTTGTTTTAGTAGTTTTCTCTTTTTGACATACTGATATTTTAAGCCTTCGAAAGGTTTAGGCAAGTTTTGTAAAGATCAAAGAAATCATGAAATTAATCTCTCTATCATTTTTTATCTAGTTAAATGTGGAACTTTTTGTAATTTCTTTTTTGTCCAAGGTAACATCTTCTCAAAATGTACCGGTCTTTCATTTAATTTAAGAGCAATAATATTCTAAAAAATTTTTGTTACAAGAGCATTTAAAAGTTAAACTTGCACATTTCATCCTTCTTGTTCATTAGCTTATTCTTTTGTTTTCTCTTCTTGTGCTAATGGATTTGTTATTGATGATGAAGAAACAGTTGTAGTTTGCTATTTAGAAATTTCCCTAATGTTTATCTAAACTAAGGAAATCTTTATTGAAATCTTTCAGTTGTATCAATATATGTTAAATTAACTAGAATGTGTAGTTGATTTTTCATTCAGATTAGTGCAAGAGAGTTGGTTGAAGATCTAGAAGTTTGAATGAATCTTGATGAAGCATATAAATCATCGACATCCTTCCATCTATTATCTTTTATAGGCTAAGGTTTTTAAGGTGTCATCTCATAGCTTCTCCAAATTCCTTTTATATTATTTCCTAAATCACTTTCTTCCCGAACATTTGTTCGATTAGTAGGCTTATCTTTGTTCTATGAGTTTTTTGTTTGCCCTCTTTTTCTATAGTAAGTCTATTATTCTTATAATAGTTGGAATCAGTAAGCTTCATCATCAACTCTTGTGCTTATGATCATGGCAACTGGTTTAAAGACTTTATGAGCATTAGAAAGTTGTTTTTTTTTTTTTAAGCATGAACCCTCTTAATTTTCTTAGTTTGAGTTTTCAATTCCTTTAACTCCTGCTTAATTTGTTCATGTTAAGACATGATGATTTGCAAAACTTTGTTTTGTTATACAGTGCTATAATTATTCCAATTTATTGCTTGTTTAATTAGGCCAAATTATATTGGATTTATCTTATAAATGATAAACTTACCAACAATGCATTGTCCTCATGTTTTGTTTACGAATTCTAACTTAGAAAATCTAATCATGTTAATAAATTCCAAATATTTCATTGTTCGAGATCTTCTTGGCATATGTGATCAATCCTTAGGCCTTTTGCTTTTAGGCTATCACCTTTCACAAGCATTACATTGGTATTATTTCTCTTGCAAATCTTTTAATTCTTGGCTTTTCATGGATTACAAAAGGTTTATTATTTTGCTTATAATCGTTGATCCATTTTAATGGAGAAAATAATTCATTTTGGTTAATAGTTTGAGGCTAAATGTCTCATCCATCTCCAACTAATCTAGTAATAGAAACATCAGTGTAGTTCATGGAGAAAGGATAAGTTTGGACTTTGTAAGTGATGGTATGGTAGACTACTAACGCTAATTCTTTTAGATTCCTTTCTAATCCATATAACTGGAACATGATTTTTATGCTATTGAGTAAGTTGGGTTCTTCAAGGTCTAGGATAAAATTTGACTCCATTTAGATAACATGACTATGATTAAGGTCAATTACAATAGTAAAAATTAAGGCCTTTTGAAAATATTGCCATCTTGTATCTAGAAAAGTTAAGAAACAAGTAACATTTTTATCTCCAAGGAATAAAAGTTAAAGTTCAATTCTGATTGCACCCAATATGAATTTCTTTATATCCTTCATTCTTATACTATAGTATACTCAAATTTAGGTATTTCTCTGATACTTTAGTATAATTATTTTTATGGTATATTTTAATTTTTGGGTTGTAAAATATATAAGATAATTTTTGAAACTCTGGTTAGAACTATTTTGGTAAAAAAAAAGAGGGGGTAAAATAAAGGTAAAGGGCAAAATTATCGTTTTAGGCAGGCGTCAATAGATCGAATGAGAGATGATTGAGTTAAAAATTGTATTTTAGTTACTACTGGAGAAAAATATAGGTTGAATAACTTTAAAACAACAAAAATTGCCAATTTGTCGAAAAAGGATAATTTTGTCGAAAAAGACAAAATAATCAATTTGTAAAAGTCGCAAATGTCAGATTGAAACCTAAATTTCTAAAAATATTAAAAATATTATTAGAAGTACGTAGAAAGAAATGAAATCAAATTTGAACAAGAATACCCTTAAAAAGAAGAAAAAAAAAAAAAGGACCAAAATGATCAATTTTCTTCCTTAAGGGCAAAATGATCATTTTATAAGAAATTTTTAAATTTCGAATCACCAAAATCTAATGAACTAAAGTAAAAGAATATGAAAATAATTTGGGTAGCCTCATAATTTTTTTGGGAGTTAAATGTAAGTTTTAAAAAATTATTAGATAAAAATATAATTTTCAAAAATATAAAGTTGGATGAGACTCTTTGACTTTTCAAAATTGGATGAATTCAACTTTTCCCTCTCTCTCTTGCCATAAATCATTATCTCTCTTCTCTTGCAAATTTTTTTATGTTTTTCTAAAAAAATCAAGTAAAATCTCATAATCCGCACGATTAAACTCGTTACCACAGAAGAAAAAATTGTTCTACATATCAAAAGCTTTAATTTCACAATAAAAGTTCTTGATTTCATTAAATTTAATTTATGGACATGTTGAAAAATGGTTTTGATGGTGATTTTATAGCTTTAAATGGTGTTTTAGGTGTTTTTCTAATTTGAATTTGGTGCAATTGGTACCAACTTTGGATTTGAGGTAAGAATCTTAAATCCTAACTTAGTAATTTAGAAAATTTTATGGAATTAATGCATAATTTATAAAATTGAATGTATGAAAAGTATATTAGAGTGAACAGAATTGTGTAAAAAGAAAAAATTTGGTTTATGCATATTAGGACATTCAGCCACTATTTATGGAGCACTTAAATACTTGATTTTAATGTGTTTTGATATATTTAAATATGTATAAATGTATTAGAGAATAAAGAGAATAAAGGTAATTAATAGAAATTGATTTGGATATCTAAATTGGAAGAAAAATAAAAAGGGGACAAAATTAGAAATTTTTAGTATTGTTTATTAAAACCTTACTTCTGATTTTTGAGAGAATTATATGTTAATAATGGTATGGTAAAATAACTGAATTGACTGAATTTGATTTGGTTAGTTAAGACGAAAGAAAAATAGAAAAGAGGCAAAATTATCTATTTTTTATACTATTTATTTATTGCCAAATTATGTTATTTTGATGTGTTTATGTGTTAATAATTATATTGTGAAATAATAAAATTAGTAGAAATTGATTTGAATGCGTAGAAAAATAGAAAAAATGATAAAATTATCCAATTAAAGTACTGTTCAATTGGTGTTGGGTGATCATTTTGGTCAAGTGAATGTATATTGGTTAATTGAGGATCATGGGTTATATTATCAAATGATTCAAAAAAATACCGTGGTGGAAGGATCAAATTTTTATCAATTTTAAAGAATATTAAATATCACGAATTATTAACGATATTATATGACTTTACTATAATTGATTTAATGAAATTTATTTTAAAAATGAAAACGAGTTTCATAGATAGTGAGATAGTGTATGTTTTATATGTTGATATCAATAATGATTATAGTGTATCTATCTTTACAAGCAGTATTGTAGTATTAGTGTGTAGATATCTCACTCCCTTTTTACATCACTATGGAGTAAAAAGTCGTTGATAATCATAGAGTATCTTATACTTATCCTTTGCAAACTATTAATCCAAAAATTCATGTACAGCTATTTATTTTTTCTTTAGGAAGTAATCAATTTAATTTTGATCAAAATTGTTCATTAAATAATTTACGTTCTATAAAGCCTTTACTTATACATCATGAAAATGTTGGAATTCATAATCAATACTCATCATACGAGTATAATAACATGATTTTTTTCATAATTAACCATGTATAAATGGTGAAGGTATTAATATTCTTGGCAATACACTTAAAATCCCATATAAGAGTTATTGCGATGGGATATAGATGTCCCTATGAACATAAGTTATGAACCAGATCAGACTAACTCAATGAGGCGTTAAAATGACATGCCAAGACCATCAAACTCTCGATATTTGCTACCAATTCAACTATCAATTGTTCGACCATACAATGCACTATCTAACTTTACATGATAATATTATATCAGTTAGTTATATTTTTAATTTAAAAAATGAGTTATGGGATGCACTTGATATAATGGCACTGATGAATCATTTTTAGTTTTGAATTTTAAATTTTACAATAGATTTATTCAAGGTAAAGTGTATAATTGACGGATGTAGATAGCAAATTCGAGCAACTAACACAAATGAAAATAATGAATATTGGTCTGTTAAATATTTTAAAGAAGTTCATATTTATAGAAGCAACCAACTGCAACCTAGTTACCGTCAAGCTAATAATTGATTTATGATAGATGAATTTCAAGATTCTAATAGAATTTACACTTTAAATAATATTCGAAATGACATATACTGTAAGTTTAGAATTCGTGTATCTTACAATAAGGTATGATTAGCCAAAAAAGAGGTATAAAGATTGGCACGCAAAGATCCAACAAAATCATTTAAGCTACTGTCACAATTTTGTTATGTTTTACAACAGCGTAATTTAGGTACAATCACACAAATAAAAACATATGAGAATGATAATTTTTTGTATATTTTCATAACATCGGACGCATCGATTAGTGATTTTCATGCATTAATTCAGCTAATGATGACCATTAATGGCACATTCTTAAAGGGTACATACTAGGGAACCATGTTTATTCTAATAATTCTTGATAAAAATTATTAAATTTATCCTATTACATTTAAAGTGAGGGACTTTAAAAATGATGTATCATAGGAATTATTATAATATGTACTTAGACATATTTTGAATATGATATTTGTGTTAGATTGACATGATAATATTATAAAGGGATAAAAAAAAGTGTTTCTTGACTGTTATTATAGTTTTTGTTTTTATCATATTAAAGGAAATTTCAAAGTAAATTACAAATTCAAAAATCATACAAAAGACATTTTTTTGTTGAAATTTTATCTTATTGCTAAAACTTATATTTATAATGATTTTGAAAAATATATGGATAAATTAAAATCGATACACCCAGATGCTACTAATTATTTACAAAATAAAGTGAAGTTTCATAGATGAGTTAGATTTCATTTTTCGGTAAGATGATATGATATAATGACAACTAATATCACAAACAGTAGCAATAGCTTACTAAATGATACATGAATTCTTTCAATTGTGACATTGATAGATTAGATATGATCGGTGTTGCAATGTTATTTTATGAGAGGTGAAAAAAGCTATTAAATATAATAAAGATATTCTAACTCAAGCAGCAGCAAATAATATTAGAGAAAAAGATTGTTCGTCTCTTACACTATCAGTATATTTTTTTTTTTTTATATAAGTTTGAAGTGATAAGTAGAGGTGAAATTGCTATAGTCGATTTAAATACAAATACATGTCAATGTCGACATTTTAATCTACAACAACTACCATGTGCTCATGCAATAACAACAATCAGACATGTTAAGGGCTAATATGAAAATTTCAGTTCAAAGTACTATAAAAATAGCACACTTCTAACGACATATGCTTAAGAAATTCACTCAATTGAAAATCAAAATTTCTAGAAGGTTCCAAATGAGATATGTACCATTATTGTCAAGCCACCAATAGGTTGTGTTCTATCTGGTCAACTAAGAAATTAATACATTTAATCTACAGAAGGAGAAGCAGTTATTCACAGATGTTGCCATCGTAAGTAACACAAACACAATCGGATAAAATACAAAAATTTATTATATCGTAATAAAAATGAATATTGTTGTATTTTTTTACGTCTTATTTATTTGTTATATCAAATTTATATTTTATTTAGTATATTATATTATATGTTATTTATTTAATATAAAGAAAAAATTTTTATAAAATAATGATTAAATCAATTAATAATTAATAATTTATTATTAGTAAACTAGTAAATATTAATTATTTAGTAGTATTATATTAAAATATTATTCATTTATTATTTTATTTATTAATAATTTATAATCAATTATTTATATAGTTTATTTTATTTATTATTTATTAAATATTTTTATACTTGTTATTAAATAATTATTATATATATTATTAATATTATATAAATTAATTAACAATCAATTATTTTAAGAATACATTAATTTTATATTTAATTTTTAATTAATATGTATGATTATTATTTAATTAATTCATTATTAAATAATTAATATATTTTAATATGTATGTAAATTAATTAACAATTAATTATTTGTTAACTTTATTTTAAAAAGAGATTAATTGTTGAATGTAATTTTTAAGTAGTACGTGAAATTTATTTAATTAGTAAATAAATAATAATTATTTTCTGATTACATGGTATATTTTCTTATTTTCTTAATTATCGAATAAAGTATAAAAATTATAATAATCTAACTAATATAAACTAAATATCATCAATATAATTATTTCGCATACAAATCAAATGCGATTTTTATCCTAAAAATGACTCATGCTCAAAATTGATATTTTACTGTTGATCTAGCATAATATACTCTATGAATTTACATGTAAAAGTCTTGCAATTTACACTATCCATTATCCATCGACGCAATCCCGTAATTTACATGTGCTCATCACAATGAGTCGTAACTGATAGAGTAGTGTCAATACCTCATTTATCTCTCTGTCAGAATAATTCTATAGTGTAGAGTCATATACACGTATTTGACGTTCAAGCATATTGATATTGCATACAACCCAATATTCACCTCAATGCAAGAAGTATATTATGATCAACAGCAATCCAATATCTTAACACTCTATCAGGGTCATTTTTCATATACTCTTTTATACCCAAAGTCTAGAGAACAATGCCCAAGTTAATTGCATTTTTGTTCAGTTGTTCCTAAGTATATAGCAATTTTATCTACATATTAGTAAAATTAATATGAAAATAAAATTCAAATTGACAAAAAAAAAAAAGCAAACACATGTAAAAAATAATTTATAATGTATAATATACATATAGACGAGTAGAGACAATAATCGAATTCTATAATATCATATAAAGACATGCCATTTATCAGTGCACAAGCATATGAATATACACATCTATATACTGATCAAATAATAATTGTTGTAACATATTTATAAATATGATACTTATAGTATCTTTTAACTGTGCATTTGAATCAAAAATACTGCAAAATTATTAAGGTGTCAATATAACCGAGTATGTCTCTATAAAAATATTCAGGTCTTCTAACTATTGCAGATACTAAGCATATAAGTTATCTAAATAAGGAACAATGGTATTTATAATCAAGTCCTTTAAATACTAAGGTAGTGGTCGGTTAAAAAGGATTCTACGATTTCTCTTTAATGGATTAGTATACGAACTTCTAGCATATGAACTCTTTTTATATATCTGACCGAATTGACTTTTGTGAGAAACCAATGTGAATTTGTGACATATCTACACAGGTGCATCATCTATAAAAGTCTATAAATCCTCTACTTATGACAAAAAATGAACATACTAAGTTAAACAATAATATATTCTAAACATTTAGAAAAATATTGCAATTTAAACTTGATTACCTAAACAGGTGAGACAATACGTGTCATCTATAGATAAGAGGAGTCTAGCATCCATTCTCGAAAGTTTGCAGAAAGTTGATCAAAACGGCCTATTATATTATGCTCAACCTGTTGCTAGATGTCATCTCTTATCCTGTGAAAGTATGTTGCTAGTACATTAAATCGATCCATCACATTATGTTCAATCCTTTAGATGTCCTATCTCATCTTATGATAATTTGAACTTAACGCCTTGAATCAATCCATCATATTATGCTCAATGTGTTGGATGTCATCTCTCATATTACGGTAATACAAACCTATTGTCCAATCGATCCATTACACTCCCCTTAAAGTCAACGTTGTAATGAAGCACTGGTACCAATGAATAATAATGTGATGGTAAAAGAGAATAATGTGATTGAGGCACTAGTATGGGTGAATGATGATGTGACGGTGGAGGAGAATAATGTAGTTGAGGTATGGGTGACTAATGTACAATGGTCTAAGAGAATAATGTAATTGATGCGTGCATGAATACTAATATGACAATGTAGGAGTATAATGTGACAATATCATCGGAAAGTAATGCAACATAGGTATATGCGAATAATACAGTAAAGGCATAGGAGAATGATGTTGTAAGGATACAGACAAACAATGTATAAATGGAATCAATGAATAATAAGGTGTGGGCACATGTTAGTATGGTAATACAAGCAAATAACTTAATTGTGTATGCTATAACACATAGGCATATATATTTGAGTAAAATATCAATGCATTACTTAAAAATTGAAAATTTTAAATTGTATTACATTAATAATTTTTACCTGTACATGAGAGTTTTCGACTCGAACTTATGTATCAAAAGTTCTATCCATAAGCAAATTATCCCCATATGTGCCATATGACTAAATAACTTGAAGTATATGTATTATATACAGTAAATTACTCTCATGGGGATCTATTATTTGAAAGTATTTACTTACAGCAGATTTCACGAATAATAATTTATCTATAATTTTCTGACCAAGAGATTGTTTAAAATTCTTCCACCAATGAAATTTGTGAGATATCATTATTAATACGTATTGTCATATGATTTTGTAAGTTATGTACAGCCTCGTAAATCCAAACCGATATAAAAAAAATATATATCAGTATAATAAAGTGTTACAGAATAAATAATAATTTTAATTTTAGTACAATTATTTTTTATAAGTACCTAAAATATAATAGGTATCTTAATAATATTGTACTTTTCTATAAAATTATTGCCAAACATCTCTAAATACAATGTATCCCTTTTATATTTAGTATACTATACATGAATTAATTGTCGTAACGATTAAATTGTGTAAAGAAAGTCAGCAAATCCCCATGAATACCCATTAAACTTATCAATATTTTTCAACATATTCAACAATCATAAATCTGCATAGACTCGTCCACCTTTATCAAACAGAAACCTTTCAAATAGATAAAAAGACATCAATCTCACCACATCAATATTTATTATGCTAGAAAGATCAATATTATTGAAAGATGTCTTAATATTATTTAGCGTAATAATATCTAAATTACTGAAAAAAGAATAAAATATTCTTTAATCATGTACTTTGAGGTATATGTAAATCAAAAAAATGCCCGCAGTTGAGTACAGTAATAAAACCAAACTCAATCTAGAAAAATCGAATAAACCCTTTCCTCAATGAAAAACCACGTCTTATTATTATTGTCATTAACATGTACCTCATGCAGCAGTATATAATAAATGAGGATGTGTAAATAATGTAGATCTTTAATAGATAAGAAATGACCAAAATAGGTTTGCCTAAATAAATTAACTTGTGATATTATCAATTTTTTTCTAATATAGTCTATCACTGCAAAACGTACTAAATAATTTGTTTCCATATAAAAGTGTTCATTTTCTGCAATCTTTAATTATAGTTAGCATACTATTTTTACTTGTAAAATTGTATAAATAATTATCTATTAATAAAAAAAATACATAAAATAATTATATTAAACTTACTACAATTCATTTTTATCATATTTTATTTTATTCATTTTTAATTCAGAATAAAAAATAAAAATTGACATTTTTAATATTTGAATTAATTTATAATGAATTTCAAATGAATTATAAAATTAAATATCTTTAAAAAAATTAATTAAATTTGAATTTAAATAATTATTTTTCATTAATTTCTATTTATTTATATATCAAAATTAAAAATAATAACAAAATTTGAAGTAACATTCATAATGTTTTTAACTTATTTATAGTATTTTAATTAATTTCTAATGAATTTCAATTAATAAACATTTATAGTTAATATTTAATTTTATTCAATTATTTTTATTTTTCTTAATTTAAAATAAAATTTTAAAAATTGACATTTATATTATCTTAACTAATTTCTAATGAATTTTAATTAATTAACATTTATAATTAATATTTAAATTTTTATCAATAATTTTTTATTTTTTAATTCAAAAACAAAAAAAAAATAAAAATTGACCTTTATAATAATTTATCTAATTTTTAATAAATTTTAAGTAATTAACATTTATAATTAATCATTAAATTTTATTCAATTATTTTTATTTTTTCTTCATTTAAAATAAAATTATAAAAATTGACATTTATAATATTTTAATCAATTCCTAAAGAATTTTAAATGATTAACATTTATAATTAATATTTAAATTTTTCTCAATTATTTTCATTTTTTAATTCGAAATAAATAATAAAAATTGACATTTATAATAATTTAACTAATTTTCAATGAATTTTAATTAATTAACATTTATAATTAATATTTAAATTTTATTCAATTATTTTAATTTTTTTCTTCATGTAAAATAAAATTATAAAAATTGACGTTTATAATTTTTTAATTAATTCCTAAAGAATTTTAAATTAATTAAAAATTTAAATATCTTAAAAAATTAATTAAATATGGGTTTTAATAAATTTCTTGCAAAAATATTTAACTTCTAATTATTTTTTAAATAAAAATTAAAACTAATAAAAAAATTTTAATTGAAATTCATTATGTTTTTAATAAATTTACAATATTTTAATTAATTTCTAATGAATTTCAATTAATTAACATCTAAATATTTTCAATTATCGCTATTTTTAAATTAATTTTTTTGAACTTGTTGTTATTTTAATAATTATTATTTAACATTTATAATAAAAATTTACATTTCATCTATTTATTTAAAAAATTATCTCCAAAAATTAATTAAAAATAAATTACAAAAAAATTAAAAAAATTCAGCCAGGCACATGGCCTTCATGTGCCCTAGGTGACGTGGGCGCTTACGGGGTCCGCTCATGCTATGCGCAAGGCGCGTGTATTACACATACTAAGTGTGTAGCTCAAGCTAGCCCCCAAACGTACCATGTCACCCTGGGTGAGTGCATGATACACGTCTGGCACAGCACAAGCGCAAGATCTCTGCTCCAGCCACACGCCTGTGTGTTGCCAATTTTTCTTCAAATTTTTTTATTTTTTACATTTTTTTGGTTACATTTTCAAGCAAGAACTGCTAAAATCTTTTCTATTTCTAATTTTTTCAATAATATACGCATATAACTTATAAAATCTATATATTTTAATTATTATTTTTTATAATTATCATAAAAAATACAAATATCATTAACTAACTACAAACTAATTACTTACAAGTATTTTTAAATTCATTAATATAATAAAAATTAACAATATCAATAAAATTAACTTCTATTGTTTTTGTTATTGTCAGAATATGTTAACTCTGTATGTGTATTTTTTGAGGTAAAGAAGGTGAAGAAAATGAAGAAAAACGTGAAGAAAGATAAAAAAAAGGTGAAACATGTGATAAATTTATAAGAGTAAAATTATTAATATAATTTATTTATAAGGATAAAATTATTAAAATAAATTATTTTGATAAGAATTTTTTAAAGTTGGTTATAAATATAAAGGGATGTTAAAAGAATATTATTTTAAAAAAAAATTCTTCATTTACTTCGTAATTGGTATAGGAGTATGTGATATTTTTAATGTGGAAAATAAATACCGTACATTTTGCTTAAACTAGAAAGGTAGTCTTTCTGAATGCATATTATTTGATTGCAGATGGGCATTGTATTGCAACTGTATCACATGATAGATGGATCAAGCTAGGGTCAGGCAGAAGCAAAGGAGAAGCATACCGAAAGCATAGGTTGGTAGGACGGCAATATACTTACTCGAAACAATTTCGTCCGTGAGAGAGATCAATGCTTATTATCGAGAAAGAAAGGATCTTGAAGCCTGTTTTATTCGATTTGTCAAAGAAATTTGTTTCTCTAGTAAAGGTTTAACTCCACCTTATTTCAATCTTGGGAGAAGTCCACAGCTTCTGTCATCAGAAAGGTACTTTCATTGACAATTTTGTATTTTTCAGTGTAGTTCACGGGAAGTATGATTTACCTGTGAAAATACTTACTGCTAGTTATATCGATGCAATACAAGTCCACCTTCTAACTCGAGGAAATTTTCAGTGTATTTCCTCCACGTAATTACAATAGTGCACTAGTGTGACCTGCAACCAAATTGCTGCTGTAACTTATGAAATTAGGGGTTGTTGATTTTGCTTGAAGGTACTCATTTTGAGTGTTACATGCATGGCATGAGTAAATATGATTGATTGACTGATAGTGATAAACTCGTGTTTAATTGAGGAATAAGAGGGGGTGGTGTGGGTGGAGTGTGTGTGCCGCCCCCACCAAATATATGAAATCAGGTCTGACCAACCAAGAACCGTGACAATAATAAGATGAGAAAATAAATTTCTTCTGAGATAAGTAAAACTTTACTAGTATGTTCTAGAACGAACGTCTTTTTTTTTTTTTTTTGTTTGACCTATCATAACTTTTGATTGGGAAAAAAAAAGTTTTCCTGAGAAAGATATGCTGAATGTTTGAACATATATATCAAAATTATAAATTAAATGAGATTTTTAATATTAGAAGGGCACCGATACATGTTTGTAACGTAAAAATATAAATAAAAATGAAAAAAAAAAAAAAAAACAAACAAACAAAGAAAGACACTGTTGTAAACTCGTGTTAGTCGCGCCCCCAAATTGTTAAGCGGCTAAGAGTGGCTAGTGTATTTTAGAACATCCAAAGCCATCCAATATTCCTGGGAAAAATCAAAGGAAAGAAGAAAGTACACTGCCATTGAAGTTGATATCAGATGTTTCCTGCAACAATTACCCAAATTACACCATGCAGACCTTACAAATTTAACAACAAAGCTCCCGAATTGCACCATGATCACCTTACAAATTTGATTAACTTGGAACACATGATATCTTCAAAACTGCTCCAGACATTTTAGATATTTAACCTTTGAACCAACGGAAGGGGCAAGCCAAAAAGCAAACTATAATTAGGAAACTTACAAAAAAAAAAAAAAGTACAAGGCTGTTGGCATCATGTCCAAGTCTCTCTGTCTCCCCGGGAAAAAATGTACCTTGATATTTCCAGCATTAAAAATTACTCTAATGAAAAATTAATATGGTACAACATACCCATCTAGTAAGCATATATTCGCATGTAATCAAAGTATAACCAAGTATACTTTCATGGGCACTGCCGCTTCATTTATACCAACCAGTAAGGAAGTACCTCAGCACAAAACAGAAGCAGCATGCAATAGCCTGTTAAGACATAAATATATTAATGAATAGTATGAGCCATAATACTGAACAGACAAGTGAGAAATACATCGGGACAGTACAAAAGGAACACTCATCCACACACATGACAATGAGGGGATACTGTCTTGATGAAGCATTGGTACCTCAAACATAAGACAAATTGAATCTCAGTTTTTACTAGATACAATAAGGACTGGCAAAGTTTGAAATGGGGCAAAAATCAGTCAACCGGATTACCAAGAGGTCAAACAGCATGGAATTTGTTATTTTCAAATGCATGGCAAGCATGTCTGAAATTAACACACTTTATTTACATGGGAAAGACTAAAACCGAAAATGTTGGGCAAGATTGGCAAGTTCAAGTTCACCTTCCTACATCCAGCTTTAATTGGAAAATGATATTTGGTTGATCCGCAAACATTTGGTCATCCATATTAGCATGTGCATGAATGTCAATCCATTAACATGTGGGCTAAAACTTTGGATTTCACTCAATAGATCAAGTTACGGACGTGAGACACCTAGGCACTTACATGCGAGATAACAGATGTACAATGCACAAGTAAGAGGGGAAAGAGGGACAAACAAGAACGATTTACCTGTAAAACTAGAAGTTCAGCACAAAGTAACTTTTCTGACTTTCTGCCAAATAGCCTTAAGAAAAAGTTGACCAGAGTTCCATCATTTGTCCCAGTCAGCAATCCTGTCTGAGGGTCGAACCTGAAAAGTTAAGCATGAAAAATAGTGGTGAAAGGATCACATAAGAAGCCAGGAACTTTTCTTTGAGCATACTACTAAAATAAGAGCTAAAAGAAAACTACCTAGGCAGACGATGCCGTGGGCATTTGACAAAGCCAAAAAGCTGATGAAACAAAAAATGCATATTAGATGCCTTCCATATCTGGAAAAAAATTAACAGGTTTCATGTTGAGAAAGAAAGAGTGGGTGAGGACTTATTAAGACAAACCTGGGGAACTGAGAGGAGAAAGTTTAATACTTGAGGAAGAAAGAAAATCAGGAGTGTCTCACTGTAACAGGGAAAAAGGAAAGAAATCACCTAACAGGTGATAATAAGCATACTAATATATGCAGACCAAGGATCAGTGAACATGAACATTAGCTGTAGAGGGAGACTCGTGCAGCAGAATCACACAATGGTGTAAGATGCAAGTGCTACTTGTGGATAAGTTACTAGCACATGATACAAAATGAGTATAAGATTGCATAATGTGTAGAAATTCTAGCCAAAGTAATAATTCATGTAGGTTTTGCGGAACAACTAAATGGTTCTGTACAATTCTGTCAGATTAAATGAGAATGAGTAGTCTTTTAAGTCAGGACAAAATGTTCTCAAGTAGAGCTCAGTTTCATCATCACATATCAAGTCTGTGTGACCGAAGCTTATAGATATATACAAGTGAATGCCCATGCAAACACATGTAGGTTTTTATAAAAATGCACATACACACATATATTCCTGTCATGGAAATTGAGGTAGAAGACTAAAGGTCCAGTTCACCGAAACATCACTATCTCATGCAGAAATGCTTAGCCAAAAACTCCTCAGAGTTGAGTGTTTAACACCTTTGGTTTCCAACCAAGAAATCAGGGGGTTCAAAACCTTAAGCTGCCTACTGAGGACATTATTCTGTTAAAGATTTTCACTCATGAATGCAGATGTGTTCTTGTTTGTTTTAAACAAATGTCTCAAAAATATTACAATGTTACATGATGACACATAATAAAACAGCAGCATGAGTAAAGACATTTAGGAGACACACCTGAAATGGCCAAGAATCCCAATTACAGCCATAGTCATTCCAGCAAAGTATGTGTAAGTATCTCCAACAAAAACAGATGAAGGATACCTAAAGAAACAAAACAGCATAGAAACGTTAAGGTTCTCATTAGACGTTAAGAACAGTTACAACAGGACTTGCAAAGAAACACACAATTCTTACCAGTTGTAAGAAAATAATGCCAAGGAGGTGGCCAGTAAGGGTTGAGCGAGATAAAGAGAGAATGCATGGGCCTGTTTATACTCAGGATCGACAGATGCTCCAATTTGCATGATATTGTGTATCAAAATCTGTAAATTGCTCTATGTCAGATTCCACATGCAGTCTGATTAATACTATTTTACCAGATTTATGCTTACAGCAGATGCAATCACAACAGTTTGGCCAACTTCAAGGCCATTCAATCCAGCATGAATGTTTATGGAGTTTGTGCAAAACACGGCCAAAAGTCCCATATAAAGTTTATATATCCAACCTGTCCCATCAGAAAATTATTGTAAGTTTTCAGTTGAAGGATAACAATAAAATTATAGATATAAAAAATTATATAGACCAAGATGACAACCAATGTCTCAAGTGAAGAAATAAAAAAAATACGATGATGACAATGAAGCTATATAGACCCCAATCAGGTGCCTAGATTGCAACTAAAATATTTTCTTTCTTGATTGGATATTAATAAATACAAAAACAATAATCCAAATTTAAGATTCAAGTGCATGATGAGAAATCAAGAGATAGAGCAAATGATATATTGGCGTCAAAGTGATTAATTTGTCATTCTAATACTGTCATAGCAGCTCTCAAAATTGAAATCATACCGAGATCCAAAATCTCAAGCCCAAAATAAGGAACAAGAGGCTTTGGTATAATAATAGAAGTATGTCCAGCATATGCCATCAACAAGGGAAGAGCAGCAAATGATGGAAGTATTAATTTCCTGTTCTTCACAATTACAAGAAAGCGGAAAAGATCACACAAGCATTAGTTTAGAAGGACAAGGGGTGAAAATGTGAAATAATTATTTATAACAAAGTAATACCTTCCTAAAAATTATTGAAATCTTAGGAAAAGACTGAATACTCACACTCTCCAAGGCACATCAAGGACATCATCTACAAATCCAAGCAAAAGCATGAAGCAGATGGATGCTAATGCCGCATTGTACTCAACAAGCCACTGCATTATTTAAGTTTAGCACTGACAAAGTCACATTTTCTAAAAATCCACTGCCTTATAACTGAGGATAGAAAAATAGAAATAAAGTACAGAGAATAATAAAGCACCAAAAGGAAGAACCAAAATAGGAAAAGGTATCTCCAGAAAAATGATCACTCAAACCAAATAAAATACGGCATCAAAAACTTATTTCGTTAAGCATTCATATGCCTCCCATAGATATCCAACATAGTTTTCTGTTTGGGCTGGAGAACATGTTAAGGTCAACATGTGCACAGTTACCTTTTTGTGGCAGATTAGTATTCTATTTTAATTTACTTCTTTTGAGATGACAAGATTTTAAGGAAAATACCAACAAATAAAATGAACCAACTGACCTCAACAGAACAATCAAACCATTCTGATGAGTGCATCATTACAACATAACTCAAACCTACGAAACAGCAACTACTTATCAGCTCTACATACCCAGTTAACCATATTGCTTTATCTAGGATCATGATTCCGATATCACAGACCAATTACCGAAATGTCTTTTCTACCTCTCATCCAATTATCTTTTCATCCTTTCCCTTGCCATTGCAGCCCCTTCAACTTCATACTCTTGAACGATGATACCATAGTGTAACTATTCATAATCCTTGTAGATGCTACTACTTTGCAACAGCTACAAGTCCTTTCCTATTTTCTCCCAGAACAATGTAAACATCCACATTCCAGCTATACCCATCAATAAGTATCTACCCCCACCACCTGCTTTTGCACCACAAATCTTGGTTGACAATCTAGTTCGCTTATTAAGCTTCTTTCAAGTATAAAAGGTTAAGATGGATCAATTACACTATTTTAAGCACTTCTACACTAATGCTGCTTTAATTAAATAACATTCTCCTTCTTACCTTTAACTCATGATAATTAGAATCCAAAATAACAAAAATGATCATCTGCAAGCATTGCTTGTCCGCCATTTTCACCAGTCACTAGTTTCTACTTGTAGTTTCCCTACAAGGACAATTAATGCATTTACAGACTTGTAGTTTCCCTACAAGGACAATTAATGCATTTACAGATATTTGCATCCTAGAACTGATATATTAAAACAGCTCTCTATGTAGATCTTATTTTGCACATATTTAGATGTCAATTTGGAAGATTTAGGACAGCATCGATGACCACAATAAACTAAACAAGAATACAACCAAATAAAACAAATTTATCCATCAAAATGACTTCTAGTAATTGCTAAAGCAAAGACTTGCAAACGTGTATGAATCTTTTCAGAGATCATAAAATTGAAAAATGATAATTAAACTGAAAAACAAATTGATAATAATATGAACTAGAAAGTGTTGAGACATAGTGGACTTACATTTGAGTCAGCTGTGAAGTTAAAATACTGAAATAAGATTGCCAAGACCAGAAAGACAATCCCAACAACAATACCCAGTGACTCTGGCCTGCATTACAAAGAGTAGCACTATGAAATTTTTTTGACTTAACATAGTGAAACAAGATAACCAATGCAGAGATAAATGTCTGCAAAAGAAAACAGAAAAAACAAGCGAGCTCACACACTTTGCTTCAACAATGTCATGGCAAATCGAGGTCGTAGCTTTAGTTCATGAATAAAATGAAAAGGACGGTAAATACATTGGATAGAAAAATATTCAGACTTTACTTTAATCTCCGCATCTCAAAAAGAAATGAAAGAAAACTTTTCAAAGGACTAGATATCAATTTTACCATAAGACTGCAAGTTTCTATCCAAAGCATGTTCACCTCAAGAATAAAATGAACAATATGATAAAAGAGAGCATTCTATGCTTGAGCAAATTACGCTATACTCGGTGCATGAAATCAATATAAAATCACAATACAATTACCAAAACTCACTTCCATTTTGACAATTTGATCAAAATCCAAATATAACACAGAAGAATGCTTCATAAGTGGATTAAATAAACCGGATCCAATAGGATTAGCTTAACCAAATTGCAAGACTAATGCACACCATACCCACTTCACCAAACCAATAACCAATCCAAAACCAAATGAAGAAAACAAGAAAAGCTTACACTTTAATGGTTCCTTGAGGTGTGCCCTTCTTGTTGATATCAAAACCAAACATGTTTCGTCTCAAAACGTATCGAGAAGCCACGGGTATCATCTTCTGGGTAATAAAGAATCCAACAAGGCTAAGCCCGGCATTGATAAGAATGGATCTCTTGATCTCCGGATCAATCTTGTAGTGGTAAAATATCAGGTAAAAATACGGAACAGAAAAGAAGAGACAGAGCTTGAAAATGAGACCCGATTTTGGCGGGGCAAGGGGCGGGTCGTCCGTAGGAGCGGTTGGTTGTTGCGTCGTGGTAATTACGGATTTTGTTGTGTCCGCTGTCGTTGCTGTTGAAGCTCTCTTGCGAGCAGCCATGCTCAATTCCCTGTTTCTCTCAAAAATTCCCGACTTTGTTTCCAAAATTAAAAAATGAGAATGAACTTTTCTGCTTAAAACAGGCTGCGTCGTACTTACGTGTCCAAAAGAATTGCGTCTCAGTTAGCGTCATCGTGGCCAATAAAACATTGCCACGCTGGAAACTAGGACACGTGGCGTTTCCATTGGATTTTTCCAATTTGTCTATTTAAAGGCAAAATCTGCATAAAATGAAACACCCATAGAAAACAGATACCGCCCCAACACAAAGGCTGGCTTAAAATACAAACCTGTCCATACCATTGGGGGTCAATCAAATCCCTAATTTTTATAATTTATTAAAATAAAAATGAACATATCATTCGTCTTTGTGTATTTATTTAGTTCAGGTTAAACTTTAAATCTCTTCAAACTGTACATAATAATAATAATATTAATAATAATAATAATAACAACAACAACGATAATGATAATAATGAAATCGAATTTATCAAATAAAACATCTTTTAAATAAATAAAATAGATGGTAATTATATGACAACTACTTAACACATATTATTATAAAAGTAATAAAATAGTTATCTCACAACCCAATAGAAAATTTGTCCATAATCTCAAATAATGGTCAACTCCACTACCTACTATTTAATGTTGATGGTTATTTTAAGATAATTTTATAAACTCTTAATTGCTATTTTTTATGAGACTGGTTACCGTACCCATGAATATCATTGTCCTTTTTTTTTTTTTTGGGTCTTTTTAAATGTTAGATTTAAAATTAAATTTATAAAATTTAAAACAAAAAAATTTATTAAAATAAATAATAAATAATACTTAAAATATATAATAAAAAATTTAAAACATAAATAAATAATATTTTAAATAATTTTAGAAAGACTTTAAGTAATATTTTAAAGAGTTTAAAAATAAAAATAACAGTAATAAATCTCATTTTTGACTAGTTGAATTAAGGTTAAAGATTAGAATTTTATATTTTATATTTTTAATATAAAAGAAATTTTTTTTTTAAGTTAATGTTTTGAAATAATATTAATGTCTTAACTAATTTTATAAATATAACCACCAATTTTAGCTGTCAATTTCTCAAACCTTAAAAAGTACCCTTAATTTACCCTTTATGCATATTGCGTTGGAATAGGTAGAAGTAATTTTAATAATCCAAAATCTATTTTTAATTGTATTGTAAAATATTTAAAATCATTTTTCACATAATTATCCGTCTATGGGATCTATATTAAAAAGAAGAGAAAAGATTGTATTTCAAAATTTAAATTTTGAAAATCAAATTTCAAGTTTGATATATTTTTTTAATTATACTAAATTCAAGAACAGTGGTGCTACAAAGACTAACTTCTATACAAACTCATTTATTATTATTCACACCTATTTTATATTTTGTTATGAAAGTAAATAAAAATACATTAAAGTGAAAGAAAAATAAATTACATAAGATATATGAGAACATATAAAACTAATATGTTAATTTGTATTAATGAGTTTGTATAAAAATTTTATAACTTTACCATTATTGATTCAAATATATTTTATCCAATAACATCAATATGCATATTTCATCTATATTTCTTATATATCTTAATCTTTTTAATCATTTAATTTAAAAAAAATATGTTTCAAAATATCTTATGATTGAATTCATTTTTTAAGTAATTTATTTTTGTTTTAAAATTCTCTATTGCTTGATAATTTTTCTCTCCAAATAAAAATAAATATTTAAAAAATAAGAGTTCATTAATATTTTTAATTACACACACACACACACGTGTGTGTTATAGTAGTGCTCCAAATACAATTTTTATAAAAACTCGTTTATACAAATTAATATTACAATTAAAATTGGTGGCTAGTGTCTTACATCATTGTACATGTTTAAGCAATAGGACAATAATTGGAAAACAATGATTTATTCATTGATGTTTTATATATTGATGAATTAAATGTTAATTGTTGAAAATTTAATATTAATAATACTAATTTAATTACTCATTTTGTTGTTATTATTATTGTCATCATTAATACCTATTGTTATTACTACTATTATTATTCTAACAATTTATATTGTAAATATTAATTTAAAACTCTTTCTTATAACCAAAGTGAAAAATTATACTAATTGTTAATATATTTTATCAATATTAATTTTCTCATAATAACAATTGGACAAATGGAACATAGATGGTAGATATGAGTATAAGATTATAAATTTACTTCAAAAAATAGGAATGACTACTCTAACCTATCAAACCCTCAAACATTCTAATCATACCATAACTAAATATGTTGTTACAGGTTTTACATGTTCCTTAAGATATTAGTGGAATAATAGTATAAGTAAACTAGATTAGGACAATATTTTCAAGATATCAAGTAGAAGATGAAGAAAGTTTTACAACTGAATTAGAAGTTTAAAATGCCGTAAAAGTGCTTATCTATACTATAGGTATGATTTTGTTGATAACCCTCAAGAGAAATTACAAAATTCAAAAATAGTTTTGATCAACCTTAAGTGTCCAACCTTAGAAGATTTTTATTGGTATAAAGATATATTTATCACACATATATTTCAACGCTAAGATTGCAATATTTTTTTTTTGACAACAAAGATTCATTGCAGGTTTGCCCAAATTCTTTTTAGATAGAGTGCTCAAGAAATTAATTGATTTCACAGGAGGAGGTTCAATCACTTATAGTCAATTTTTTGTTTTGTCAAAAAATAAGGATTAGTCGTTTGTTAAGAACAAAAAGAAAAAATGAAAACTGATAAGTTTTCTCTTAGTCAAACTATAGAAAATTTCTGTACTCAATATGAATATGAAAATCTTCAAGCTCCATCTCGTAGGAAAAAATTTAGACCTAAACAAATTTCTTACTACACAAAATCTAAAAAACAGAAAACCCAAAATAATGATCAATATTATTTAAGACCCAAAAAACATAGGAAATATTATAAGTTCAAAAACAAAAATATTGTTTGCTGGACTTGTAAGAAAGCAGACTATACTTCAAACAACTGTAGAACCAAAATTAAGATCAATGAAATATTTAAATATCAAAAAGATCTTAGATTTAAGTTTACCCAACTTTTTTTTAGTGAAAATTCTAATGTTCAATCATCTGAGTCATTTGATGAACTCATTCAACAAATAAATCAATCCATTAGTGATAGTGAGTCTTCTTAAAGTTGCAATTGTTCAGAAAATATTTGTAACTGTCCTCATATTAATATGATTAGTAGAAATAAGATTGATAAATAATTTCTACTAAATATTATAGATAAAATTACTGATCCAGAACTCAAGAAAAAATATTTACTCGACCTTAGGAAAATTATCATAAGTGAATAAAAGGTTAATAATCTAGAACCTTACAATATCAATAAAATCTTTAAAAAATATTCTACTCAAAATCTTTTTAAGCAGGTTACTACAGGAGAATTGCAAGAAGAGGTTAATCTTCTCAAATCTCAATCAAAGACTTGAAAAAACAAGTTAATGATCAACAACTGCAACAACATCAAACCAATATTAGGATAGAATTATTAGAAAATTCTAAACTTTTAATTCATATTCAAACTACAAATCAGCAAGTTGAGAGTAGTAATTCTCAACCACCTTTAATCAATCAACCTTTAGACGATGATAATTTTATTCAAATAAATAATAAAATTAATTTCTAAAAATGGTATATTAATATTTTCTTACACATAGAAAATAAGTTTTCAATCAATACGATTGCATTAGTAGACTCTGGTGCATATCAAAATTGTATTAAGGAAGGAATTATTCCAACTTAATTATATGAAAAGACTTATGAGCGTTTTAGTAGTACAAAAAGTTCAAATCTAAATGTTAGGTATAAATTATCCAATACTCAAATTTGTAACCAAAATTATTGTTTTCACAATAATTTTATTCTTATAAAAAATCTATCTCAAAATATCATATTATGAACCCCATTCCTAACTTAAATTTATCTTTTTTAAGTATACGACAAAAGAATCCATACTGAGGTATTAAATACTAAAGTAATTATTAGTTTTTTGTCGACTATTAGTCAAAAAAAAATTCACATGCTCCAACAAAGTTCAATAAGCTAACAAATCAACCTTATCTGACATAAGGAATCTCACGTGCTAACTTTACAAAAAGAAATCAATTATACTAAAGTAGAAAACCATTTAGAGAATCCACTCACCTAGATAAGGATTCATGAATTTCAACAATTTTTTCAAAAACAAATATGCTCGGATCTACCCAATGCCTTTGGGAAAAGAAAAAAAACATATAATCCAACTCCCTTATAATAAGGATTTTGAGGAAAAAAATATTCCAACTAAGGCTAGACCTATCCAAATAAATCATGATCTCTTTGAACATTACAAAAAGAAAATTAATGATTTACTTTCAAAAAAATTTATCCAACCATCTAAATTGCCTTAGAGTTGTTCAGTTTTATATGTCAACAAGAACTCTGAAATAGAACGTGGTGTTCCACGATTAGTGATCAATTACAAATCACTCAATAAAGTACTTCAATAGATTAGATATCTTATTCCAAATAAGTGTGATTTGCTCAATAGATTGTATGACTCTATTATATTTTCTAAATTTAATATGAAATCAAGATTTTAGCAAATCCAAATTAGTGTTCAAGATAAGTATAAGATTGCCTTTACAGTACTTTTTAGACATTATGAATGGAACGTAATGCCGTTTGAATTAAAAAATACTTCATCTGAATTTCAGAATATTATAAATGATATATTTAATCCATATTCTCATTTCTCAATAGAATATATAGATGACATACTAATCTTCTCAAAATCTGTTGATCAACACTTTAAACATTTACAAATATTTCTTCAAGCAGTCAAAAAGAATGGTTTAGTAGTCTTAGCGGCCAAAATGAAACTTTTTCAAACCAATATTAGATTCTTAGGTTATAAAATTTACCAAAATATTATTCAACCAATTAATAGATTAATTAAATTTGTTTCAAAATTTTCAGATGAGATTAAAAAAAAAAATCAGTTAAAAAGATTCTTAAAATCCTTTAATTACAATTTGGTTTATTTATTGATGTTTTATATATTGATGAATTAAACGTTAATTGTTGAAAATTTAATATTAATAATACTAATTTAATTACTCATTTTGTTGTTGTTATTATTGTCATCATTAATACCTATTGTTATTACTACTATTATTATTCTAACAATTTATATTGTAAATATTAATTTAAAACTCTTTCTTATAACCAAAGTGAAAAATTATACTAATTGTTAATATGTTTTATCAATATTAATTTCCTCATAATAACAATTGGACAAATAACATCAAAAAATAATAAGTAATTGGTTTGATTTAATATATTACTAAATCTATTTTATATATAAATTTTATATTATATTACTAATATTCTTATTCTAAATAACATTTAAACATAATTAAATAATAGTATTTTTGAATGATTTATTTTATTAATATATAACTAAATTTATGTTATTTCTATAGACATAACAATATTTTTGTTCTAATATAAAATAGTTGAGTTGACAAAGTCATTAAAAGTTAGGGTTTACAAAAATTCCTGCAAGATAGGACCAGCCCCATTTGAGGCAGAGATTGGGAACGATTTTGCCCTTGAACTTAAAAACAGGACAGGAATAGGATGGATTCCCATCTCTGTTTTCAAAACAGGGGGCGTGGGGGTGCGAGGGGATGGGAAAAATCCCTGCCCCGCTTGCCTGTTTGTATATTATTTATATATTTAAAATTAAAAATAGATACACCCACACAAAATTAGATTTATTTTCTTACCAATTAAAAATTTATCAAAATAAAAAATAATTAATTAAATAATTAATCATCATTATTGACCTAAAATTTAGTATATCAGTACAAGATTAACAAAGTAAAAAAATATTTTTAAGATTTTATTTTTTTATTTATCAAATAAAATATTTTTTTACAAAAATAAAGAAGGTTTAATATTTTTTTAATAAAAATTAATACAAAATTTAATAACAGTCTAAAAATTTTATTTAATTTAATTTTTGTCATTTTTATTAAAAATTAAGATTATAATTTATCAATATATTAATTTTTTAATATTTGTATACAAATTATAATTTATTATTTTTATTTAATTTTTAAACATTTTATATAAAATTTTTATTAGTTAATATTAATAAATAAGAACCGGGTGAGAACAGAGATCCCTACTTCAAAACGAAAATAGGGTGGAGATAAAAAAAAAATTTCAAAATGAGGATGAGCTGAGAACGAGAACATCACACTTAAAATGAGGATAGGGACAGAGATGGTCATCCTTGACTTATCCCTAACCCATTGTCAGCCATACTAAAAGTTACAAAATACCAACTATTCCTACATCGTTCTGACTTCTTTGTCATATTTATGAGTGATAGATAGTATTTGAGAGTAGTTAACGTTGTGCCCAAAAAAAAAAAAATTGAACAAATTTTGTTCAAAAAAGAAGAAAGTGTTTGACTATTAAATTTCACATTAAAAAATAATTTGATTTTTTAGTATCTTATAAGTTCCACAAGTTACAATGAGATAAATATGATAACATATGAGATGTTTGTGTGGCTCACAGACATGGTGTGGCACTTGTTATGCGCACTTAGTATGTGGAGCTACTATTATAAACAAAAATTAATTTTTATTTAATTTTTTTTAATAAAAAATATTTTTATACTTTATAAATATTTAAAAATTAGTTAAATTTTTAGAAGATTATACAACTCTTTAAAAAAATTATGACTCTCCAAATTCAATGATTATACATCCAAGAATGCTTATCAATATTTATCATGTTTCTATAAATTTAGTGCCAAAATTTGAAACTAAAAATTTAATTTCAATTTTTTCTTCATCCTTAATTTTTCACTATTGTGTTATTTAATTCTCTAAATTTTTCACCATTAGCAGGTGCAAAATTCATTCAAAATTTATTATATATTGAAATCAATTTACTTGTGAATTTGATAAATAATCTCAATTGAAAAGAGACAAATAGTACTTTTAAAAAAGGAGTATTACTTAAATGTTTTAAATCTCTGCTCTAAATATTTCCAACAAAGTTGCATGGAGTATTTCCTAGACATTTAACCCTTAACAGTCTCTTCTTTCATATTCAAACATCTGCTTATTAGCATTCAGATTGCTAACAAGTTTTTGTTTCGTAATCAACTAGCCAATGATTGATATATTTAGATTCCAATCATGTCTCTTTTGCCATGGTTTTGCCCTTTGTTAGTGTTTTTCATCAAAGCTTAGCACTTCTTGTCTGTGCTGAACCTTTCTATTTTAATTTTGCTTTTGTAAATAAAAGTCTTCACTACTTGTTCTTGTCATGATCTCTAAATTTGATTTTGTCATGATATCTAAATTTGTAATTATAATTTAGAAGACATTTGGGGTACCATTCTTACGTTAAATCTTATTTCTTCTGATGCTTTTGCATTGCATGATCTAGGAACGGGCAGAGAAGAAGCTTGTGGTCTCCATAGGTATTTCAAACTTGTGTTGATGACTTAAGAGATGGACAATTAACTCGCAATTAATGCTATCAATGATTCAAATTTTGGATGGTGTAGATTGAGTTCTTTTACTGTCTTTTTTCCAATTAATTGATTGACATGCCAACTTAGTTCTAATTTTGAAGTTATATGAATTCTATATCACTACCAAAAAAAAAGCAAGCTTTTTTGGGTTGTAGAAACACCTTTCTTTAATACAAATTGTCATTAAAAGGTATTCATAAATCATGGCTGTGTTTGTTGTCGATTGTATGTTGTGATCAGCTTTTCTGTCGACCGTTCTTGAAACAAATACATCGTACATTCTTCAAAGAAACATATTAGGCCTTCTTGAAAAAGTTGAATCAAAATGCTTTCTTTACTATATCAAGATATTGACCTTTTCTATTTAAAAAATCTAAATAATTGATGTATTATGGGTATATTGGGTTTCAAAATAATACAATTCCTGCAACACTTATTCTAGTTTTCAATTGTAAAATATTATAAATATTTATTTCAGGACTTCATCGTTGTAGTTTGTACCAAGAAGAAAAACTATAAATAATTATTAAAATGAACTCTAAATTACAATTGCAACATTTTTTACGGTATAAGAATTAATTTTCAAATCCGTTAGCAATGCTAAAGCGCTTGTACATAAAACATAATTTAACTATGATCACTACCTAAACTTAGTTGAACAGTCCCATTATAAAGACAAAACACTTCAACAGCCTTGATAATAATACAACAAAAATTGCACCACAGGCCTTGCATCTTTTGCCTCGTCCCTACATAGTTCATTCAATGCAACTACAGTGTTATTTAATAATAGGCTATAAGGTAGGATACAGTCTCAATCCAAAATGTTAATCTCCAATGTTAATCCAAAATACGCACAAGGCATATAACAGAACAAGCAGTAAATTGTAACCAGCTCACATGCATCATTTACATAGCCTGCAATTTGGTACATTATAAACTTGCTTGGTGATTTGAGCATGGATTTTTCAGCGTGCAAATGCGGCAAAACGCATAGGAGGGGGAGGTGCCACCATGAAAGTTCATGTCTTTGGACCATAGTGGATATAAAATGTAACAAATATATATACACGGGCACACACTTATATAAATATAAACTATATAAATGTATGAACTTGGCCACTTATTTATGATACGATAGTTTTGTATAGAATATAGTTTACTTTAGTTATCAAATATGAAAATATGTATATGTATTCATCTTTTAATGTTAATATTTTTTTTTTCTTTAAAATCAAAATAATGTTCTCTTCTTATAATTAGAGAAGAAAGAATTTTTTTTTTTTGTTTTTTTGTGATCTTATTAAACACCTACAATTTTTGTTTGTGGATATTTTTCTAACAATTTATGTATGTTTAGTTTGCACTATTATTGTCTTTTTATTCATTTATTGATGTAAATTTTTGTTTCTTCTCATATTTTCTAATTAAATCGTGTCAATATTAGTTAATGTTAAATATAGTTAGAACATTTGTTGTAGACACATTTACTTACTTGTCACAATTATATTAATGGGTCATTTTGATGTATTTATAATAGTGGTATGATTTTTTATAAATATGACCTTAATGAGTATTGCTTGTGATTCATAATATGAGATTTACTTAACGATAGTGTTTATGGCATGAGTAAGTCCCTATTCTATGAGTGGGCAAGAAAATAAAATAAAAAAAATTGAGAACAGAAGAATTAATCCCATCATTTTTAAGATAAAAAATAATTTTTACTACGAAAAATTCAAACAAAGAATTTGGTTTTATAAGAAATCAAAAAAATAATTCTTTACTTTTGTATTAACATTTTATTAAAAATCTATGAAATTAATGTAAATTTTAAGTAAGAAATATAAAATATAAAAAATTTAATGAAGAGAACCCCCCCCAAAAAAAAAAAAGAGTTTTAGTGTGATATATAATGTTAGTTTTTTGGTTGTAAATTTAAAACAATCAAAACACTTTGTTGCTTGGAGGAAAATGTTTAGTAACAATTATGAACAAAATGATGGGTGGTTATTGGGTCAATATTCAAAGAGTGCATGTTTCACACTCCGGACTGGATTGGACTCTGTTAATCAAAGTGTTTGTATAAAATCAAATTTAAGTAGTATTCAGTTTTATTCATTTCTTCCTTATAATTGATTACAATTAAGTTAATTTAAAATAATATAATTTAATATGTATTACCAAATACAATTATCAACCACTGGACTGGACTGGACTGGACTAACTAATTGGGCAAGCCCAAGCTGTGCTCTCAATCTACTGCCCAATTTCTAAAATGGTGATCATATCATGGGCGTCATTTTAAACATTTCACTGGACGTTTGGGTAAATTAACACGCTGGGTGACATTATCGGCAGACGGAAAACCCTAAACTCGAACCAGCCTTTATTATATAAACACCCTAGCCTTTAACAAAACGCAGCGAACGCCTCTATCATTTTTACTCTCTTAGTTTCGAAGCCGCGCTCACACTTCACAGCACCGAGATAAAGCATGAGGCCTCCAAGAGGTGACCCTAACGCTATCATATTTTCTCTATTCTTCATATAGACAGAACCGAGCTTAAATTTTCTCAGTAATCGCTATTTGTACGTTTAATACTTTTTTTTTTTTTTTCAGAAATGTAAATAGTAATGTGCTTTTGATGTTTGTGTAGGACGCGGGGGCGGTGGGTTCAGAGGAGGCAGAGGTGATGGAGGAGGCAGAGGAAGAGGAGGCGGTGGTAGAGGCGGTAGGGGTGGTGGTAGTGCTATGAGAGGCCGAGGTGGCGGACGTGGCGGCCGTGGAGGAGGAAGAGGCCGCGGTGGAGGTGGAATGAAAGGTGGAAGCAAGGTTGTGGTTGAGCCTCATAGACACGAAGGAATCTTTATTGCCAAAGGTAAAGAAGATGCTCTTGTCACTAAAAATCTTGTCCCCGGCGAGGCTGTCTACAACGAGAAGAGGATTGCAGTCCAGGTAACTTGCTTTCTATACTTGTCTGCGTTTTTATTGATTTGAAGTAATCCATTTTTCTTTCTTTTTTATGTTTTGTTTTGTTTCAGTTTGTATTAACCTTCGTGTATGTTATATGCATAATAAAAAATATATATTAACTTATATACATTGTCTCTTCTTTAGAATGAAGACGGAACTAAAGTTGAATACAGGGTTTGGAATCCCTTCCGTTCCAAATTGGCTGCAGCCGTTCTTGGTGGTGTTGATAACATATGGATTGTGAGTCTATCCCTCGTCATTTTCTACTCTCCATAAATATTTTCTTCATGCATTTTGCAACGTGTATTTCTTATGTGTGTTCTGTTTTGATTTTAATAAGAAACCCGGTGCTCGGGTTCTCTACCTTGGTGCTGCTTCTGGTACAACTGTCTCTCACGTCTCAGACATTGTTGGCCCTGTAAGTAGAGTTTGATATGTTTCTTTGATGTGTTTATATCAGGGGAGTTGCTTATAACTATCTATTTTTATTTATCTTCTGTTGTAGTCTGGAGTTGTTTATGCTGTCGAATTTTCTCACAGAAGTGGTAGAGATTTAGTCAACATGGCAAAGAAGCGAACCAATGTTATACCCATCATTGAGGATGCTAGACATCCTGCCAAGTATCGAATGTTGGTCGGCATGGTTGATGTTATATTTTCTGATGTTGCCCAGCCTGATCAGGTTTGTTCCTTCTGCATATTTTCATTTAAGCAACAGTATTAAAACTGTAAATGAGGAAAGAATGGAGTTATTGTTATGATGTTAGAATTGTTGTTGGGATGAAGGAAAAAAGAGGGTATGTTTTATGTGGTGCAATGGTGGTGGAGAACTTACCTTTCACCATTTGTCTGCAAGAACTTTGGTATTAAGTCCTCACTAAGTAGAGTTCTCAAAAGATTTAACTGTTTAATGTACTTTTACTGTATATATTTTTTTCAGCATTGCTTTTGTTATTTGATTATGCATATGATGATTTTTACTCGGATTCCCCTTCAAGACATTATGGGTGATGCAAACTCGAGAATCCTGATGCAATTTCAATTCAAGTTTGAAAATTTCTTCTGGTGCTTGTTTTGTTATTAAGTTTTTTGTCCTGATTTTTCCATCAGCTGTACATATTTTTATTAAAAAATATGTTTGACTATTTACATTCTTCTGTTGGGAGTTGGATCATAAAGATGATTCCTCTTCATTTTAAGGAACTCCCATAGATCCTTTTTTTATGTTTTATACTTTTACTTTTAAATATACATATTCTAAGTAATTATTTTTTTTCTTGTATATTATTATGCATATGATGAAATGCTTGGATTTGCCTTCATGGTATTGTAGGTAATGCAAGCCCGAGTTTCTGATGTCATGATATACTCTCTAGTGTTGTGGCATTTTGCTTTCATCTTTTGCTTTTGTTCTTTCTTGTTGGTTGTGGAGTACTAAAGAGTTTGTGGTACCTAGAGGTTTTGCTTAAACATATTATTTTATTTCACAATTTGAAGAAACTGGTTGTGTTTCTGCTGTGATTATTTCTGTCAGATGAGAATTAATCTGGAATGAAAATTATCTTACTTTGAGTACCTCAAGAGTTTTTAATATTTAAAACAGTTTTGTTTAAAAACACAATGTTACTTCAGAATTTATAGAAATTGGCTGTGTTTTTTTGTGATTAGATCAGTCAGCTGAGAATTAATTGGAATGAAAATGATTTTGACGTGGTTGCAATGTCTTTACATGCTTGTATACCATATTTTCATTATTACCCATGACTTAAATCTGGTTACAAGACTTAATTGCTATTGAGATGTAGCTTATATTTGAATAACTTCTCCAATTATCTTTATAGGATTTCCTTTTTGTTGGATAACAGGTGACAGACCCAAATTATCCTCTAATGCGCTTACTACCCACTTCAATTAACCCCACATATGCTCTGTGGTTATTGAATATTTTGTTGTTATAATCAATTTTGAGAAATTGTGTCTATCATTTTTTTGCGTGAGTGGCGGTCACCTTGGGAGACACAAAACTCATTTGTGATTTGTCTCCCCACCATCTATTCTGGCGGACAACAGTTGCGTACCTTAGGAGACACAAAATTCAGTATGTTAGTCTTCAAGACTTGTTTCTTGGAGTTGCTTTTGTAACAACTTCAGCAATGTCTCATGGGTAGTAGATGTTGCAGCAGCTTAATGTGCTTCCATTTTACGTCTTTTTCTACCAGCACCTCTTTTTCTACTATCTTCCCTGTTTTCTTGTGTTTTAAAGTCATTTACTTTTTCATATTAAGTAAATCTTCATCCTTTCTCCACATTGTTCTGACAATCTTGTAACATCTTGGAGTTGGTTGTGTTCAAGATTTACCAAGCTTTCTCGTTACTAATCTTCTGTTATGGAAACTATTTTTCACAGGCAAGGATTTTAGCCCTGAATGCATCATACTTTCTCAAGGCTGGAGGTCACTTTGTTATTTCTATTAAGGTTGGTGTTAAATTTTACAGCTTTTTAAATGTTAATGCCCTATTAGACAGAATAATTGTTGTTCCTCGTAATTTAGATCATAACTTTTTTATCTTTTTTTCCATTTGGGATATTTATTTTGTATAATTCTAATGTAACACACTCTAACTGATAGAGTTGGTCCTTGTTGTACTTGATATGTAACCTGCTTCTGCTTGAATGTCCTTCCATCTCAGGCAAACTGTATAGACTCCACTGTTCCTGCTGAGGCAGTGTTCCAGAGTGAAGTGAAGAAGCTGCAACAGGAGCAGTTCAAACCGTTCGAGCAGGTGACACTTGAGCCCTTTGAGCGGGACCATGCATGCGTGGTTGGTGGCTACCGTGTGCCGAAGAAACAGAAGGCTTAGCTGGTACCCAATTTACCATATTCTTATGTTATGCCAACAATAGAGTAAAAGATGGTTGTTGGGACTAGCAGAAAAAATATTCCAGTTTTTTATTAGGTAGCTGGGTTAGAATTTGTGCTTTATTTATCTGTGTTGTTGTATGTTCTTCTACTGTCAGATTTAACTGGAAGTTGAATTTTGGTTGAATCTTTTCAATTTTTAGTTTGCTTGATTTGATCATTTTAGTTTCTATTTTCTGTAGGCTGGAAAACATTCAAAGTCGGTTATATAATACCTTGAGAATTTTGATACTTGTTTCACCTCGAATATGATGATGTATTTGTTATGAACTTCAAATCAACCTGAATATTGTCGTGGAATGTGGCGCTAGGTGGTGACATTGGACGAGGATTTTTTTGGGGATTTCTTCCATTTTTTCATGACTTTAAAAGGGAAACCATTCAAAAAGAACACGGTTAAGAGGCGTTTTTGAGACAAAAAGAGAGAAGAGATCAAACAAACAAGAAGAGGAACAAGGAAGACGAAAGAGAAAAGAAGGTTATTGTTTCCAATTGGACGTTTTTTGAGTTTTAATTGTTCAATCCTTAATTTTCTTGTTTCAATATGTTGAGTTTAGTTTTTTTTATTATTATTTTTGTATATTATGAATTAAATTTATTATTTTAAAATTAGGTTATAACCAAATTATGAAATATGAATGCTTATTTATTTGAATTCATTTGGATTATATTTTATGGTTAAGTATTCATATTATTTTTATTGTTTTTATATTAATTGATCATTGATTAGATGATTTAATTATATATTAATATTTTAGAAAAAATGTTTTATGTTTATGACCTTGTGATGAATGTCATCAAACCTATGTAAGATAGTGATGTACTTACATATTTATTATAATTTTTGTATAAAATTTATGAAATTTATGAATTTTAAATTATTCAAATTTACATAAAAGTATAGTAAGTTAATGATTTAAAAATATTTTCATTGTCATCTTTTAAAAAATTTATGAATAAATTTAAGTTTTTTTATTATTAACCGTAATTTTAATTCTAATTAATGAGAATAATAAAATAAATTTGAATTGGTTTAAGTGAAATTATGTGTTCTAAATTTTTTTTTTTACTTGATCACAATCTTAATTTTATTATATTTTAGTTTAATTGTTATTTTAGTTAGTGAATAAATTTAATATTTAATTTATTTAGATAAAATAAAAAGTAGTTGAATTTGATAGTTAGATTGTATATAAATAATATTCATAAGAATGATATTTTATTTATTAATTTATTATTTGTTAACGATAATTTGTACTTGTGTTTGTTTTATTTTCACAACAATTAGTTTACCAAGAATAGTAATTGAATTTGGTTTATTTGTTCGGTCAATCGAAATATATTTGCATAAATGTTAAACCTTTCTGCTAGTTGAGTAATTTTGTTAAAATTTTTGACATAATAGACCAAAACATACCTTTATTTATCTATTTTTATGAGTTTATAAAAAATAACTTATTAATCCATGCTTTTAGTTCAATCATAAATTTATGTTATATTACACTATCGTTTCTAACATAAATTTTTTCTTAAATTAGGGTTAATGGATGCAAGTGATTTAGCAGCCTAATAATGTCACAAAGTGGTCTTGACTCAATAATAACAAATGTATATTTTATTATTATTGGTAAAAAAACTGAATAGAAAAGAGTAAAATGAAATTAATCAACTTCTTCTTCAATCTCCACCCACAACTATTGACTTAAAACCTTAAATAATTATTTAAAGTTTAAAATTTATTATATAAAATTTAAAATAGATAAAGAGTTAGTGTGCTTGATTCTAAATTAAAAACAATTAAGGTTGGACCTAATATATGTGATATAAAATATGAACTTGCAAAAAATAGTAAGCATATAGTATACAAATATTGAGTCGATAATGCAAAATTTGAGACAACTATAATAATAATAATAAATTATACAATTAATATTATACTTTATTAAATTATGTAATTAATAACTAATTATTATTATTATTATTATTTTATTAATATATAAAATTTAATTATAAAGGGCAAGTAAATGCAATAATTCAAGTGGGTAGTATGCACCTAATCCTAAATGAATGTGACAAGACATAGTTAATCTTTAATTTAGTAAATCGATTTACATATAGTTAATTTTTAACAAATAATGTAATCAAGAAAAATAAGTATGCTTTTTATTTAGTATAAAAAAGAAGTTAAACGAATCTTATTTTATAAATAAATTACCTTTAATTTAATTTTGACATTTTTTTAATTAAAACAATTTACTTTGGGTTGCACACAACCATATCTTTGAATATCAACAGACTATAGGTATTATATATTATAGTTGAAATACTAAAATAAAGACTTGTAATGAACCTAATAGAACTTGAAATAAAATTAAGATAAAATTGCAACATCATTTATTGTACTTGAAACATTTAGTTGAAAACTTAAAATAATTTTTAAGTATCGTACGTTAGGGTGTCCATAGACAATGAGCACTATATATTGCGATGACTATAGATTATGGATAATGTATACTATACTTAAAAAAACTAAGGTAAATATTTAAAATTAATAATGCTAGACCTGAAATTGAATAAACAATATTTAAAATCAAATTCATAAAACTTGAAACATTCAATGTAAGACTTGAAACAAGGTGTCCTCAAATAATGTGGCAAGTATTTATAGACCATGGATACTATATACTCTATTTGAAATACCAAGACAAAGACTTATCAAGAACTCTAAACAATTGAACATTTAATGCATTAAATTTATCATTAAATTAGATGCATACTAGATTATGAACATCTTCTTGGTTAATTAAAAGGATATATTGTAATATAATGTATATTAGAAATAAAAAAACAACTTTACAAGGTTATAATAACTTATTATTATTAATTTTGACAATTAGAAATAAGAGAATGAATGTTAGAACACGAAGAATAAGGTTAACTTGCTTATCAAGTTTGACAATAATTAGCATATGTATCTATCGCAATGTATGTTTACTCCAAATTGTATTAAATTATCATTCATATCACTTATTTTTTTAATCAAATATTTGGATAATGAAACTTTTAAAACATCAAGGTAGTAAGCAGCTTAAGGATTTCTTTCATCCATTAAGCTTATTTTAACTTAAATATTCCTGTTATTTGTAATGCAATGCAGTAAATTTTAAGTAATAATGTGGCATGTTGTTGCTTGGATTATGTTGATACTTGATTTTTGTCCATTAGGTGTTAACACGTAATTTATTTTTATGAGAACAAATTTGTTGCAATTCATCTCTTTAACTATAGGAATGTCCTCGAGTCAAATTCTACATTTATGAACTTTAATTGCTCTTTTAATACTTTTTATAATTATTGAAAGATAAAAAAAAAATTAGAGGTGCTAAAGTTCCAACAATAATCCTCTAATACCTAAGTCAATAAAAGTTATCTTTAATTGCGAAATTTATTTGTAGGAATTTTGAAAAATAAAAAAGGTGCAAATTTCTCTTTTTGCCCTTTTTTTTTATGCTTTTTAACAAAATAATAACATTTTTTTTTTTAAATTTTCGAATCCTTTCATTTCTTCTTTATTCTTTATGTATAGGCTTTTAACCTTTCCTTATTGTAGTTGAAATAAAACTTTGAATTATTTTATATTTAGACTCCAAATATTTTCTATTATAGTTGGAGTAAAACTTTAGTAAATTTATATTTTAGGAAGACTATTATTTGTCTTGTCAAGAACTCTATTAGAACTTACTTTCTTTATCGTTTTTAGGTAAGATTAGAAATATGATTTAATAAAAGTTTTATTAAAATTCTTACTTATATGAAAAATCTTTAATAAAGTAGGATTTCTTGTAGATATAACCCAAGAACAACCTAATTTATTCTTGGTCTTCTAGTCCTATTTTAATGAGTGGTCTTACTAGTATAAAAATATCATTTAAGGATAGTTTGATTTTTTGTAAGGTTAAATATAATAATCTCCTCTTTGAGGATAAGTTATCTAATTTGACTTAATTTCATTTTAAAGGTGTCTTCTACTAAGGACAAGAATAATATGAAGGTGGATTTTTAATAAGTAATGAATTATTTCAAGGAGGGATGTTTGATGAGGACAAAAGTTATACTTAAAAGGACTTCTTGGTAAAGACACAAATCATGTTGAAGAATACTTTTTGATGAAAACATGAATTATTCAAGGAGAACTTCTAATGATGACATGATTTATGCCAATGAGGGCTTTTTGATAAAAAGGAATATATCATATTAATATGGACCATTTCTTAATTTAGAATTGATTTAATTGATAGAAAATACTATAACCAAAAAGGAGTCCTTAAGTTTTTAGAATCAACGTGTTTTGATTTGGTATTGGACATTAAAAAATTATTTTTATTCTCTCTTTCTTATGTCCTCGGATACTTTGTTTATTTTGCTATTTTGTTGTATTCTTGCAATTAAATTTTCAGTGGATGCTCTCTTTCTAATGTGTCTTTGGATTTAAAAACTTGTAGAAGAATTTTTTGGTTGTTACCTATAGACTTATCTTGTTTCATTGAATGTCCTTAGATTTAAAGACATTTGAAAAAATTTTAAGTTATCACAGGTTGGCTTATCTCACCTTATTGAATGTTGTTAGATTTAAAAACTAGTTAAAAGATTTTTTTGGTTATCACCTTACCTTTAAGCTCATTTAGCCTCATTGAGTATTTATAGATTTAAAACTTATAAAAAAAAAATTGATTATCGGCCTGTGTGCTCATTTCATTTCATTTGGTATCTTTAAATTTAAAAAAAAATATAAAATACTTTTTTTGCTATTACCTATAAACTCATCTTGCATCATGGGTGTCTTTAGATTTAAGAACTTATCGAAAACTTTTTTTGTTATCACATGCGAGCTCATCTCACCTCATTTGGTGTCTTCATATTTAAAACTTTATAAATTATTATTATTATTATTTTTGTTATCACTTATGGACTCATTTCGCTTCATTGGGTGTCCTCGATAATCTTTATTATATATAAAAAAAAATCATTATTTGAGACAAAATAAACATTTATATTGATTAGATCTAACATATCTTCTAGATATTTTATATATGCATTCTAAGGCCTTCTTGTAACCTTTCCATTTGGGTGTTTTAATTGATAAGTTCTTGATTTAATTATTTTCAACACTTTATATGACTCCTCTTATTTGAACTGAGCAAACTATTCTTTACTCATTGCTAGTTCTTAAATGACTAATGGTATCGAGATTGACCTTGTAGATACAAAATGTTCTTTTGGCTGTGGTCACATAGAAACTTTTTACTTCTTTTTGGTCACTTAAAGCTATTCTAACCCAACTTCTTCTATTTCTCACCTTGGCTCAAACCTTGGCTCAAAAATATATTTTGTTAAATAATTATTCTTTATGAGTTTTTCAATTTGCTCACTAAGATTTAGACACTCTTTTATAGTTCTATGGTCTTCATGAAAAACACAAATCCTACTTCTATCCCTATTTTTCACTTTAGCCTTTATTAGTTTTAGCTCATTTAACATGATCAGCCCTTTATACTCCTTTAAAATCTAAGAGGGAGAAATATTTAAGGGGTGAAAAATTTTCTTGTTAGTTATATGTGCTACCCTAGGTTCCTTCTTTAAACTAGAAGGTGAAGGGAGAAATTGTATATGCTCTAAATATGGTCATTTATTTGAATATGGCTACTCATAGAACCTTTGATTTCAATGATTTATGAGTGTTCTATGACTTTTGCTTGTATAATATTCTCTTATACTTTTTTTATCCTTCTCATCTCTTTACCATTCAATTCTTTATTTTCCTTCATTCTTTACTTACCCCTTTCTCTTTTTATCTTCTTTCTCCTTAGTCTTTTCCTTGGCTTCTATACATAACTAGGCCTATTTGTAGGTCTCCTAATAATTTGGGATGCATTTTCTTTTAAATGGCCACTATAATTTGTTAACATTCAATCATTTCTTTAACCCTTCTAATGCAATATAGTGCTTGAAGGCTCAAATTTCCATGACAAGTATGATACCATTTTATAAAATCTTTTAAACTTTTATCTTTTCCTTCCTTATAAGGTTAAGATATTAGTAAGTTTTTTTAAATTATTGCACAAACTTCCTATAGTAAAAAATTCAATAAAACCTAGTTTTAATCTTCAGTACTAGACCCAAGCTTATTCATCCAATGTTAAGGGGAATGATTTACACATCTTTTCTTTAATTTATTTTTGTACTAACATCATCTCTTGGTATCTTTATAGATGTAAGATAAGGTCAATTTTACCTATGTACGGGATCATTTAAGGAAGTTTAAATTTTTAAGGGAGCCTTAAATCTATAATTTCATTAGACAAAGTTAACTTGATTTTGTAAACAATTTTACTTTTAGATTTGGGCTATCCTTGTTCTTGTTTTAACTCTTAGATTTCTTCCATGAGTTTTTTTAGTTCTTCTCGTACATATTAGCTTTTAGTAGGCTTTTAATTCTTCATGTGTTTATGTAAAGAGGTACCTTTTTTGTTGTAAGATCTCTTCATTTATACACTGTTACCTTATTTCTTACCCTTCTTCATCTTTTCTTCTTTTTTTAAGCATAATGTGTCGTTTGTTACCCAGAGATATAATTTTCACCAATGATCTTCCTCGATCTTCTATCTTACTTTTATACTATTTTTCAATTTCTCACTTCTTTTGCCAATTTGCATGAAAATGAGCAACTAAAGAAGCAACCCCAATTTTTCATTTTTTTATTAATATTAACCTTGTTAATGATCTTTCTAAGTCTTTCTGTTCTTTAAAATATGCTCTACCTCTGACCATTCCTCTCTCCTCATTTTTTTTTTTGTTTCCTTTATCTTTTGAATTTTATTACTTTTTAGATAATGTTTTTGCTTTTACTTTAGGAAGTATTTCCAATTCATAAAGACCCTAACATTTTAGAATTTTTAGAATTTTCATTATCTTGTTTGATTGTTCCAGAATCGTTTCCATAATGTTTAGATCTACAAGTGTTCAATCATCTGAATTATCACTGCCACCTTCAAATTTCTCATCTTCTTGCCTTCTGCTTACTTTACTTCAATAAAAATTTACCATATCTCTTGATAATAATAACTTTTTGTTTAATTACCACATATACAAAGCTAAATATTGATATATGATTTTTGCATGCTTGATTTTAACACATTATTTATTTTTCTAAATGACAAAATTTGTTAAAATTTACCTTTTCAATTATAGGAATATCCTCGAGTTGGATTTTACTTTAAAGAACTTTGATTACCTTTTTGACGCTCCTATGATTTCTAAAAGATAGAAAACAAATTAGGGGTGTTGAAGTTTAAGTGATAAGCCCTCCACTACCTAATTCAATAATGGTTATCTTTAATTGACATGGTTATCAGTAGGGTTACTAGAAAATAAAAGAAGAAATTAAGATTTCAATTCCTCTTTGGCCTCTTTTTTGTATGTCCTATAACAATATATATAACAACCAATTTTTTGGAAAGATTTTTAAATCTTTTCCCTTCTTCTTTAGCCATTATTTATAAGATTCTGACTTTTCTTTGTTGTGATTGAAATAAAACTCTTAATTATTTTATATTTAAACTCTAAATATTTTTTTTAATCTTAATGTAGTAGATTTCTAGTAAGTTTTTATTTTAATACGACTTTATTATTTGCCTTACCTAGAATTCTACTAAAACTTATCTTATTATTTTTAGATAAGATTACAAATCTAATTTAATAAAAGTCTTACAAAAATTCTTACTTATATAAGGAATCATTAATGAATTATGATGTTTCATAAATATAAAATAAGTATTTGTTGATTTATTATTAACCTTCTGGTTTATATTTTAGTGAGTGGTCTTATTATGCTCGAGTGTATAATTCAAAAATAATTTAATTAATTCTCATTCTAAACATACTAACTTTTCCTTAAGGATAAGTAACCTAATCTAAGCCAATCTCATTTTAAAGGTGACTTCTGTTGAGGGCAAAAATAATGTTAAGGTAGGCATATGATGAGATAATGAATTATGCCAAGGCAAGCTTCTTAATAAGAACATGAATTGTGCTAATGAGGACTTATTGATAAGGATAAGAATTATACCGATGAGGTCTTCTAATGATGACATAAATTATATAGAGGAGGCTTTTTGATAAGGGTAAGAATTATGTTGAAGAGAGTTTTTAATAAGGACATCAATTAGAACAAAGAGGCATTTTTAATAAGAATAAGAATTATATTGAGGAGTGCCTTTTGAATTATGTTGATAAGGGCTTTTTAACAAAGATGAACCTATTATATTGATGTGAACCATTTTTACTGACTTAGAGGTAATTTAGCATATGAAAAATACTATGACCTAACATATTATGTTGCTACAACTTTGACGTGTAATACCTTTGTCATTGTTGGTGTGCATATCACTTTTATTTAATCTATTCTTGAATATACTTAGCAAGATTAAAAAATTTTCAAATTGATGCAATACAAGCTTTTGTGTTGGTATGTAATGATTCAAAACGTGCTAATTGATTGACATATATTAAGTTTGGAGTAAAAATAAAATTTCAATATATAAAATTCTCCAAGTAAAACTCTTTATTCTGTGCTAAGTGAGAATTATTATCTGTTTAATGGAATAAAATATGAAATTGTATTTGAATTTAATCACAACAAATTTTTATACAAGTACTATGTATTAAGATACAACTATTAACCATAATAATATATTCTATTTTACACAACGATACTATAGTAAGATGTATTTATTATCCTAAAAAGAAAATATATTATAAAATATTTAATCTTAAAGACCGACAAGTTATTCCACAATTTTTTTCTTATTATTTGCATAAATGTAATTGACAAAGGGTGAGTTGCTTACACAATAAGCAAACCACGTAAATTTGTAGTCAATATAGTACTTTCATAATAGAAAAAAACTTATTAGAAGTTTAAAAAGCATTTGCTAATAAAAGACTTATATACATTTATTACCGCCAAGGGAAAGCTATTTAGTAAATTTCATAAAAAAAATCATTTAGTCTAAATAATATATTATTATTTCATAAATTTTTAATTGTATATAAATAATAATTTCTCCTATAATTTTTAATAATAAACAACATTTTTCAAGTTTTTAACTTTACACAAATAAATTATATTATTACAATTTATTTAAGAATTCAAAAAAACTAATTTACTGAATATAAGATTATTTCAAAATTATTCAAAACAAAAAATATTTATTTCTAAAAAATAATTTTTTTATAGCTTATAAAGTTAATTTAAAATATTAATGTGACCATCTAAAACAATGTAATGTAATTAGGGGTATAACTTAGAAAAATACAATAAATCTAGTTGATGGTTAATTAATTTATCTAAAACAAAACCAATTTTAAAAAAGTGCTAGAATTTTGATTATAAAATTATGTTTCGTTTAGATAACCAAAATATAATTTCATAAACCAAAATCTAACACCTTATGCAAAGTTGGTACTATTTTAAATATAGAGTAAATATTATTTAAAATTTGAAATTTCTATTTAAGTATTAAGCCAAGTCATTAGAGTAATTTTTTTTATAATTTTTTAATAATACTTGGTAAATATTTTTTAAAATCACTCTTTATATACTATGTAATTTTCATATGTAAATTTTTAATATGATTATATATATATATATATATTTATAAAATTATTGTAATCAATTTATTTTATATTGATGAATTTGATATTTTATGCAAATTATATATTTTATTTTAAATTAATACAAAAAATTTATTGATTTAATTGGATATATTATAAGTTTAAAATTGATATTTTATAATAATATACATGTAATTAAAAAAGAACAAAAAATCCACTAAAACCTCATGAATATCAATATAAATTTAGTAAATATTAAGTACTCATTTAAGCGGGTTTGATAATGAAATATATAACTCGCTATAGATTTTATGTAAATTTGGTATTAATTTTTTTTAGTGAATACGAATATCAATTTGGTGATATTTATCCTAAATCTGATTCGCTGCCATCCCTAAGTATAACAATATCCCAATATATTATTAATCTTTATCCATGGTTTTTAATATTTTAATTTGCTTAATGCAAAATAATAGTATTTTATATTAATAAATTATTAAAAATACGAAACAATTCAATCGACTTTAAACCAAGTACTTTCATTACTCTAACTAGTTTATCAATTTTTTTATAAGAAATAATAACACTTTATTTGGATTAATTTTTACGAATTGTAAAATAATTTTATCTCATGAATCATTTATTAATAATATTTTATTTCTACTTAAATTGTGTTAAACAAATATATTCTATTGGGCCTATTAATTATTTTTTATTTTTAAGATAAAATAATAGAATGAATTATTGGGGTATATTTATTTAAAGTTAAAATTTAAGAAACAAATATATATTATTAAAAATTATAAGAGGATTTGTTTATCTATAACTAAAAGTTATAAAATTAAAAAAAAAAAAAAAAGAGTAATTAAAAGTATAGGAATTCTTATGAAATTTACCCTAACAGTTACGGTTCAGGCTTACATGCTGATATTTTGAACTTAGGGACACATATAATAATGAGTACTATAAACTGATGAAAACAGACCTTAAAAAAATTGATGTTGAACAAGAACAATGGCCCTTTTGAATTGAGTACTTCCATGTGTACAACACCTAAAAATTACAAACCGAGATTATAAGCCGAAGCATGCATACTTTTAAAATTATACCATTGCGAGGAATCCAACAGTCAAACTTACCGCTCTACATCTCTCCCTCTATGGAAAACTATATAATCTAAATATGAAAAGTACATTATATAAGCGCTTGGGTAATGATCGGGAAGAGCTTGTTTGATAAAACTAAGCAATCAGAAAGGTGCCTGGCCTTGCCTTGCTACCGCAGGCCAACCTCCTATATCTCACTCCCTTTAGTTTTCGCTTTTGCAAGATTCCAAAATCTTAAAACATTCCGCAAAAAGGAAGGAAGACGGATAAGATGTCAGCTCCACTGTGAATAAGTAGGTAATGTGCTTATGTTTCAATGTCACAATCATCCGGGCCAGGAGGAGATTCTGGTGGGATTGCTAAGACGAAAGTTGCATCATCAATAAATTCCAAGACCCTTCTTGCTGTTGACTGAGATTCACTTATATCACCAATCTTTCTTGAAGAAACTACTCGTGATTTAGATTCTTGAGTAGTGTTACTACTTTTGACTAATGATAGGAACTTCTCCTTTGAATGGGTTGTCTGCGCTGACGCTACTATAGAAGCAAAAACCCCAGATTCCCGCAGTCCTTGAACAATGATCTGTCAAGGTAAATAACCCCAAAAGTTAAAGAGTGCAAATTGACTTCAAAAGGGCCCATACATTCACAGAAAATCAATTGATTGTTTGCACATCTCAAAGGACAAGAGACAAGCAAGCAGAAAACATTAGCTTAAAGTTTTGGGTAATTGAACTAACCATGGGAGCATAAATGCGAGTCAAGATGCCCTTCCTCATGAGTCTCATGTTCAGTGATTTGTCAGTCCACACTATGTGCTCACGGTACCTATGTCAAAATTAGACTTGCATTTGAGGAAGCAATCATTGCAGTATCTTATGCCAATAGCAAAAAAATGAGAAACAAATTGTACAAAGACCGCAATACAGTAGAGTTGTTAATATTCTGTGAGATGTCCAAAAGCCCTTCTAGGGCCTCTTATGAACCCCATAAAAGATCAATAGGCTCAGATAAAATTTGGGAACTTAATAACTAGAAAATTGTATTTCCTCAATATGATTCTGAATCAGTTTTTCAGTAGGATTTTACCAGTGCAGCATCTCCTCTTCTGATGCAGTTGAAGCAATTATAAATGCCTGCACCAAACATAATAAGAAAGAGTGAACATTATAACTGATAGACTAATATCCAAAATAATAATGTGTGCAGAAAGGCAAAGACAAGCATAGTAAATAAGATTTTTATAAAAATGCTAACAAATATTCTCAAGCAGTAAAATGAGCATCGCTATTGGTTGCTAAGGAAATCTCTTTGTCAATTAGCCTTGGAAAAGTCCTAGATATTATTTTTGAAGCAATCTGTCAACAGAATTTCCCTTGGAACAAAATTATCCATAGCTGCTGTTTATTTTGAACAAATTTTCTACACCCCACTGATCATACTTTGAAACAAATTTAATGATATGATGAAAATGTAAAGCAGAACACTCAAAAAATAAAAGTAAAATAAGACAAGCAAGATACAAATCAGAAAAAGAGACAAAGATAGTGCCTGGTAAAAAACAGGCAAACATAGAGGGTGCATAAACAAAACTCACAGCTCTGTCAAATTCCAGCATAAAGCACCTTTTAACATCGTCCTTTGTAGGCTTGCAGCCACACCGATCACGTCTTGAAGTAAGATCAGAAAATTTGGTGTATGTGTAATGCAGGATGGCAGCCTCGTCCAATTTGATTTCGCTATCATAGATAACAAAATTCATACTAAGTCTGTGTCTTTAAATGAGAAACAGAAAATATTCTGAACTTTACCACTAATGTGATAATTAACTGAAAAAGAAATAAATAATAGTACAATGCCAATTAATATAACAGAGATATTTATATCATAATAGCCATGGGTAAGGGACACACATACATGAAGGGATCCTCACCAAACCAACATGGCAGGATAATGCTTTTCCTTAAATTTTAGAATCAAGGGAATTTGGGATAGGAACTAAAAACTTGCATTAGGGATGAGACAGGGTAGGGCTAAGTGTGCACCACCCAACAACTACTGTCCCGACTTTATTGCCAAAATGTCCCTGATTGATCATCAATAAATTATGATTACAGAGCTGTGTCTAAGCCATCTTTAACACTTTTATACTTTAACCATTCTTCTTTTTCTCATGTCATGGTCTTCCATGACATTTGTATTGTATTTGGACCCTGTTTCTCTCGTTAAGTTTCACAATATCTGCAACATTTTTCTGCAGTAAGAGTTCAAAATCATCCTCAAGCTATTGCTGTTGAGCTTTGTTTCACTTTCCATTTCCTCATGCAAGTTGATCTTATTTATAGTGTTGTTGGAATTATTGTTTGGTATTTGGTTTGGGATATAGGAACTAGGTCCCATTTACTGCTTTACGGACATGAAAATACTTATCTTAAAAGAAAAACTGAGGTGTGGCTGGCCAAAGATTTTTATTTGCAAAAGGAAAAATGGCATTAGTTTCCTATATTTTTTGTGTTTACAAGGTAGTGCTGACTTTGAAAAATGAACATTAAAAATTCTTCTCTTCTTTGTAGAAAAAATGAACTAATTGATAAATAGAACAGGAGTAAAATAAAACTAAAAGTGAAGATCACAAACAAACACTGTACTAATCCCAATTTTCCCTTCATAATGTATTTATTTATGTAAATGTTGTATTCTTTTCTGTTTTGGAGGTATATTACATACATGATAATTTTTGTTAAATTCTGAGTTTCAATTAGGTGAATAGATTCATGAATTTCAAGATTATATCCAGCAGTTTGCTATACCATTTGTATGGAACCTGGAAGGTTAAACTAATCATATTAGGTCACTCTTTCTCTCCTTGCTGCTTCTCTTACCCACCCACCAACACACACCACCCACCACACACAACCACCCCCACCCCCCACCACCCCCACACCCCCTCCTCCTCTCTCTCTACAAATTAGTTTGTAAATGTCCAATCTATGGGCCAAGACTTGGCCTCAACCTGTGTGTTGTAGGACCCATGGGTGGGGATGGAGGGGTATGGCATTTCCCTAAACCCCAGAATAGTGTAGGTAGGGAAGCCCCTGCTCTATTTGCATCAATGAGTATATGGTAATGTAAGTTCATATGATCTATGCATCTGGCATTAAAAATCAATACTTGTATACATGGATGCAGATGTAACCATATAGATACAAAAATAAAAGTGTATTATGGAATCACAATACCTTGGGGTCTTCATGTAGTTGTGCCATCTATGTGCACCATTAGGACGTAGATGATCTTGCATACGAGCAGCTGCTTTCCCATTTCCATAGGTAAGAAAGTAGTTTGGATTACCACGAGTAGCTTCTTTATAGTTGCCAAAGTAAACATCTTTGGGAAGATGGTCATAGTTCTTCTTAAACATTGAGACCTGTGGCAACATGATGAAAACTGATAACATTTAGTAATGATGTGTGTGCTCGTTTTAAGACCAACTATCCAACACTGCAAGGCTTGAAATTTTCCGGACAAAAATCATACTAGAGCCTTAAATAAAATTGCCCAGAATACCCTAACTTTCAAATTTCTATTGATTGATTTTTTTTTTTTCCCGTTGAACCTAGAAGAATAACAAACAACCAAAAGTGAGATCCTACCTCACTGAAAGGTTCCTTGATGTCATCTCGCTCAACACTACTCTCCTGTAACAAATTATATTCCACCATTATCTTACATGTAACACGACAGTGCAAATAGACCTTTAAACACAGAATATCAACTTCTCTTTACAACAAAATATATACAAAACATTCACTAGATATTCATCAATGTCATGAATACTGATCCACTCACATAATTAGGGAAAACGACCATATCAACATTGCTAGGTACATCTGCCAACAATCGTCTCAAGGAGTACTCACGAGTTCCTGCAGGATGTATTAGTTCATCTGTGTCGAGATGGATAATCCAATCCATGCCTGCATCCTAAAAATTTACAGGGAGAAACATTTATCAAGAAATTTCAGTGACATACACTGATAATTGCACACAGGAGGTGCAAATGTAACACATACCCTTGCCATGACAATAGCCATTTCCATGTTTAGTGATTGCTTCACAAACAACTCATAATTACATGGTTTATAGAAGAAGCTTGACAACCAGGTCTCATTCCAGATGCGGCTAACCCCAAAAACATATGCAAACAACATGAAATATATAGTTCATCAGACTCATAGCAGTAGATGATGTTTTAAAAAGAAAATAAGTATCACAATCTCATCATCAGAAGAAACCAGAGGCCAACTAGAACTATTCAACAGAGAAAAGAAAAACAAGTTATGATCCCAGTTATATGATGTTTGAGTTCATCAAGTTCACACAATGTTAAGAGTTTCTTTTTCTCTTTTCCCCCAAACACAAAAACTTCATTTGTCAGAACCTTCTCATAAAATTTACTAGAACAATCCCATGCGCCATAAAGCCAAAAACTGCAGGAACTGAATGATGATTCCAGCCCTGTAACATAAATTTATTAACCCTGGCCACAATCTCTTCATAACCATTTTAAAATTTTGTATTTGCAAAGAAGAAACTCATATCAAGAGCCTTTCGGCTTACTTGCAACAATAGACAAAAATATTAACAGCAGGAATAATCATTATTTCTGGAATGTGCGCTACCTTTTGGCTTGTTGTGCCTCTAGTTCTCTTGTTCTATATATAACCTTTATGCCCTGCAAAAAATAAAATAAAATAAAATTAAAATTTTATAGGTCATAGCTGCAGATCTTTGAAATGAAAAGCAGAACAGAAGTGAAACCTTATGACAGTAATATTACATGCAAATAAAGAATCCCATCTTAACTTACAGGAATAGACTCTAAGATCTTGGATATCTCAGGAGAGGCAGCCTTCCCCTCCACGAAAAGCAAAAAATTAGAAACTCCAATAACCTTGTGATAAAATACCCATGGTAATATCTGTTCTAGGCCAGCAGAAGTACTTGTTGTAACGCATATCTGTCATACAAAGAGACAGCAAAATAGGATCTCAAAATCTTCAATATTTCATCCAAAACAATGGGGGGAGAGTACTTCAATTGGTAACATGCATAAAAATTAAACACTTTAAAAATAATCATTTTCAAGAGGCAAAAGAAAAAAAAGTGAATGGCAAAAAGATACTAATTTAGATCTAAAGCAGCTGAAAAAGAACTTTGATACCCAGCAGATCAAGATTATTCCCGTTAATTAAAATCATGTAATCAAACACAGCACAATTTCGGAAATTTTTTCCTCGTTTTCAACTAGTGAGGAAAAACCCACCATGAAGTACAAGTTCTGAGAAAAAAAAAACCTTAAAAAATTGATTACAATTAACTTCAGGACAAGGATTTCAGCTGTTGGAAATTTAAGATTTTCTAGGCTGAAGCTTTTTTTTCAGAGAAAGTTCATTTCATATGCTACGTAAAATTTAAAACGTTTTATACATCACTATTACGTCTGCATTTAATGCTTCGAGGCACCAAACTCCAAAGTTCACATATGTTTCGCATTACAGAAACTAAAAAATATAAATACTTATTCATGTCTTTGACTGCTAATTTTACATACAATTGCTTATTAAATTTGATAAACATGAAAGGTAATTTTTTAATTATTGTATAATTACATACTAATTAAAAATAGTATTTAAAGCATTTTTTAAATAATATTAAATGTTTTAATATATTTTTTCTACAAAGTATTTTTTATTTAACACTCCAAACAAAAACATAAATGTTAAAAGCAAAAAATAAATTTCATAAAAAAAAAAACCAACCCATAAACCAGATACCACCAACACACATATCAATGAAACAAAATCTGGACGAAAAAGAATAGAATGTTCATTTCCAAATGCTTAATAAATAAACCAAATCAAAATCCTTAACCAAAAGCCATAAAACAATTTGCATAATCACAAAACAAGATCCAAAAATCCATGAAAGCAACCGAAACCAAGGAACGAACAATATAAATAAAAATAAAAATAAAAATAAAAATAAATCAAGAAATGTATCTATATGAATTCAAAATTAAGAGAAACCCTTTTCAGCAAATCTAATCCTCAAAATCTTATCGGGTTACCAATCAAAAGAAACCAGAATCAATCGTCAGTCACTTACCTTGGGCCTTAGATCCGACCCGAAATCAAACTTCCAGTCCTTATAATACGGAAAGGACGGGGAACTGCTCCGACCCAGAATATCAGCGCAACCCAAGGAGGAGGCACGAACGGTGGTGGCACTGAGGGTAGTATCCATGCCGGGGAACTCGTGGTGATCGGTGGACCAGCGAGTAACAGGGTCGGTCAAGCCACCACGCCATTGAAGAAGAAAGGCAAAACAAGCAAGAGTTAAGGGCAAGAGAGTTAAGAGCAAGAGAAGACGTGAAGTGAAGAGCTGTTGTGAAGGGTGAGAGGAAGCGGAAATGAGGGGTCTTGATGAAGAGTGGAGACCCGCCATTTGAGATTACAGAGGAGGAAGAAGGGAAAGTGGTGCATATATGTTAGTATTACTACTTAGATAAATAAATAAAGGAAGGAGATTAAAGACAGAGAAAAATGAAACTGAAGGAGACTGAAACTTGAAGGAGATTGATACAAGGAAACCGTTTGTTTTGTCGTTGATGTTGTTATGTTTTTGTTATTGTAATATTAATATTGTTTGCCTGTCTTTCGTTCATTTCAGTTTTATTATTATTATTGTTATTAATATATTTATTATTATCTTTTATTATATATAAAATTACATATGAAGGATGGAATAACATTCAAGTCCTCAGTTTTTTAATAATTTTTATAAACACAACACAACACAAATATAACACACTTATTCATATTAAATAGAAATCCTTCCCTTATTTCTTTCTGCTATAATGTAATGTAGCACCCACCCTAGTTATAATAATAATAATAATAAACACTGACATCTAAGACTTATATATATATATATATATATATTTTGGTTTAACAATATTGGGCAATATGGTTTTATTGTAACAGTAGACAATATGGTTGTCAAGTATGAAGAATGCTGAGATTGAATTTGGTTACAATAAACTTCTCTCATGCCAATTTGCTTATCATAAATTATTTAAGGACTTCTTTGTTTGCAACTTTTTTTAGTATGGAAGCATAATTGGTATTCTATCCTCTACTATGAATTTACCCAACTTCAATATTTTTAATAAATATTTCTTTCTTTCTTACTAATTATTAATTATAAACTTATATTTATAACTATTAATTAAAATAATTTTTTGTTTCACTTAAAAAACTTAAGAACTAAATAAATTTGTTGGATGAGATATTTTACAATTTATAATAATAATAATAACTAATTAATTTCTTTTTTTTTTTAATTTTATGGCTGTTTTATTTGTTACAATAACTTTTTTTTTTTTATGCCAATTTTTTTTGGTTGTTTGATTGTGATCAGAAAAGAGTTCAACAAATATGATGTAATAGCAAATTCAATAGCATTCCTTTTTATGTCAATTTTTTAAAATTTTTAATAAAAGTAATATTTTAGAGTTAAAAAAAAAAATCTCTTTTAACTACCTAATTTGCAGTTTGGTTTTAAAAGGATATATGTAGGACTCGTGGGTGGGTTTGTCTGAACAGATGTCGAAGCGAGCTAAACTTTAAATTTAAAGAAACAAATGGGATTGGACATTAACCATACTAGTTTAGAAAATTCGAGCTATTGATCATCAATAGATGTGTCTAAGTATAAAACTACTGACATAATGTCTGTCAGCAATCAAACAAAATATGCAAATAAAAATAAAAAGTCTGGTGGGTCATATTCAATATTTTAAAACTGAATGAAACCTTTTTTTGTAAATGACCTCATTTTAAGGGGATAACCTGATCGTACTAATAACTTCAAGGGGATAGGTTGGGCCACATTGAATATTTCAAAAATTGATAGCTTATGCAATTACCTCATCTTTAAGGGAATAGCACAATTGGGTACTATCAAAAATAACTAAATTCTGATTACAACAAATTCGATTTTGATTACTCCATGTCCAGGCAATGTTATCGTGGGCCCCGAAGAAGGTAACAATTAATCGTGAGGAAAAAATAAATTAAATTTTAACAAAGCTAACAAATATTTCCTAATTTTAAATATTGTATTTTATTTTATAAAAATATAAATATAATAATAATAATAATAATAATAATAATAATAAAGAAATTAACTTCTATTTCTTTTGACAACTATAATAGCTAACAGCGACTTTTCATGAATAACTTGAGTTTTTAATAACTAATAAAATATTATAAATAAAATAATCATTTTAAATTTTAATGATCAAAACAAATAGTGCTAAAAAATTTATTATAATTATCTTATTATTTTTTTAATTTTAAATAAAAGGATAATTTCATCCGCTCATATCTAATTTGAGATAAAAATTTGTACAAAAATAAAATATTTAACTTAACCTTTTAAAGATAATATTGTAAAAATGTTATGGTCATAATTTTGAAAAAAAAATAATGATTAAGAATAATAATTATTAAATATAATCATATTTTTATCTAAATATTTTTATGATTATAATTTTAAAATTTAATAAATTTATAAACACTACAAAGAAACCAATTCTTTTGTATTATATTTTAAAAGTTCCCACAATTCCAAAAGTTAAGGTGTATATTCTTAAGAACTAATTTTAATTGAGTTGATATTGTATCATGTTTTATATCAAATAAAATATTATTAATTTTGAGTTTATAAAGATGAGTAGGTAGTATTATCTAATAGGTTAAGTTTTTAAATTAATAACAAATATTCGATCCATGATAAATAATACCAATGCAAACCTAATTTTAATTCGTATGTAAACTTTTCTAACACTTGCATCTTGTACTTTTAATAAAGAATTATCACATGATATATGAGTTGTAAGTCTCTCAAAATACGAAGAGATGAATAATACAAGTCAAGTAGTTAAAGATTAAGGTATATACTCGTTTTGATTTGAGCCAATGTTAAGTCATGTTGGGCATCTTGAATTTGTTTTTAATAAAATTTTAAATCATATAAAATTGTTAATTTTAATTTAATTCAAATAAATTTAAATTGATAATAAAAAATAAATTAAATTAAATTAACAAGTGTCATTTATTAATTTAAGCTAAATCAAAAAATAAAAATTAATTTTAATTTTATTAGTTTTAAAATTAAAGTTATTTATTAAAATTTTATATTAATTAAATTAAATGATTCATTATTTTTTTAGTTAAAAAATTAAAATAAAAATTTTAAAATAATTTGATCAATTTAAATAGAGTCTAAATCAAAAATCCAACAATTAAAATGGAACTAATAATTTTCACTCCATAGATTCGATCTGGTTTGGATCAGTTAGGTTTAAAAGAGCTCACTCTTTAACAGTTGCCTCTCAATTTAGTACAGTTATATATGGGCAGTCCCCTGTCTTTTCATGGGAGTAAAAAGCCATTCCTCAGCGTAGACATTCAAGTTATGCCATCGGTGTAGGTACCAAACTGTACTACAGAGGTATCCATGACGAACTTTCCTTTTGATGGGAGTAGAAACCGCCCTCCCTCAGCATGGACATTCGAGTTATGCTACGGTGATATCTAGCCATCGGACTATAACACTTTAGTATCCATGAAATCTTTAGGTAGAATTTTGATTTGTTTGTAGATATCAGTGGATATCTTATTAATGTCTCTTCCCAAATTTTTTTTTTTAAAAAAAATGTTAAGATTTAGACTAATTGGTTATTTGCCTGCAGTACAAGGAAAATTAACAAAAAAAAGAAAAAAGAAAAAGAGAGGGTAAGGATTATACAAATTGATTGTTGCATGTAATATAAGCAGAGAGAGTCGTTGGTTGTAGGCACATGGCCCGCAAACACACGTTTTATATCATATATAATTATCAAAATTATGTTAATGAATTAAGTAGTGTTTTTTTTTTTTAATAATTTATAACATATCCTATCGCATTAGTGTAATTATTGCATTAGCAATAATTTATAGCATATCCTATTTTTCAATAATTTATGTGTAATCATATCTACTGAATTCTGATTAATTTTTTTTTTTTTTTAAAAAGTAGCTTATAAGTTTGAAAGCAAAAGTGGAAATAGGGTAGTGGAACACTAAGAAAGAAATCCATTAAGAAAATAAAATGAGATAATTTTATTATTATTATTATTATTATTATTATTATTATTATTATTATTATCTTGGAATTCAAAATATGTGACGTGGGTGACCTCCAACTTTATCTCAACAAATGAAATCTATTAATTAATTTGTTTGGTTTAATTTAAAAGCGATTGTCCAATGGATACCATCAAATTGCAACTTGGATTCTTCCAATCATTGCATTTCAAGATAACATTGCATTTTCTACAGAGTATGATTTTAAATTTTATCATCTTAAATTGTGTGTATTTGTATTATTTGAAGTTAATTTTTTTAGAAAATATAATGGCTATTAGTTTAGTCCCTAAATTTTGACCTAATAACAAACAAGGGCATACATACATAGTCTGCAAAACATTAGCCCTGATAACTACAAACCCAACCCTGGTTGCATTATTTTTGTTGGAATAGTTTCTTTGCATTCTCATAATTTAATTTGTAGTTTATATATATATATATATATATTTTTGTATGATTAATAATTTATTAGCTAGAAATTAAATTAATGTAGAAGGACTTTTAGTTTTAAGATCCTATGAATGAAAACATGAGAAAAGGAAAACAGATTGATTTGGGGTTATAAAAAAAATTATTTATTATTTAATTTTATTCTAAAATTTATTTGGTACACACTGTGAAATCATTAATCCTATTTGCTTCTGTTTTATATAAATTTTTAAGTAAAATTTTTAGAAATATGATTTTTTATTTTGTCATATATATATATATATATATATAATATTAAAATTTTTGACCAAATAAATAAATAATTCATCAGTTGGCTTACCTATTAAAAATTATTATAAATTTATAAATTATTTAGCTTTATAATATAAAAATTATTTTTTTATGTAATTAAATTAATGAAAGAGATGTATAAAAAATTTGAAAGAATGTTATGTACGTGGAGAAGTCTGATTTTGCAGTGAGCCAGCCAAGTGCGAAATTCAGGACAAAAAATTGATTCACGTTCTTCTCTGTTGTTTCAGTGAGGAATACGCTAGTGGTGGTTGTAGCTACAAGCAGAATTTTTATTTTGTATTAAAGCTATAATAAAATTGTCAAATTTTATAGTATGACATTTTTTATGTTAAAAAAATATATATTATTTTTTAAAAATTAAAAATTTAAATTTTTATTAATTAAAAAAATATTTATTTTTTTTAAATTTTTAAGAATTATTTATTGCTAATCCTAATTAAATAATAAAATAATTTAAAACAAAATTTTAACATTAAAAAAATTCTTTAGATCATTAGAAAAAAAAATTATACCAATTCAAAATTTAATATAAATTAAACGAAATCAAACCTTATGATTCGCATAAAATTTTTTTAAAATTATTCTTTTAATTTATGATTTCATCAACATTTATGGGCTGATAATATGTTTGTCGATTGAGATTAAAAAAAAATAGTAATAGTAATAATAATAATATTTAAGGAGTATAGTATGTTTAGGTGGAGATCATCAGCAGTTACATCACATGTTTGGCACTCAGGACTAATGACGAAAAATTTTGACAGCTTATTATTCAATGCCAACTTATAGAATTAGCTTACAAGTTTCACCCTCAAGTTTGTTGTGATTGACAGAGAGTAACTACTTGCAACTGCAACCACAGGTAAAATGAAGAAAACTTTCCATCAAGTCATGGGCTGATCTAATGCTGAATTCAGGATCATTTGATTTCTTCACACAAAATCTTTGGGATTATTTAACCAAAAGATATTACTAGGTTTTAGCATGATGCAACCACAAAATTCAAGAACCATGTCACAACACAAGTGAATAGACAAGACAATTGTTAGGTACATCGAACATAGCTAAATCACAGAAGCACAAGAATACAAAGGATCTTGCTTCCCACTGTTTCAATAGGCCATAAAAAAAGGAACGGCCGAAAAAATAAATAAATAACTCATCCATCTGGTAGTGGCAGGCAACAGAAATCTATCAATCGTATGGATCGAGATTCCTTGCGCTTCTCTTGAAACTGGATTGGATAAGCGTGGAATTGGCATCGAGTAATTTTACACAGCACACCACCAATTATAGTCATGCTGACTCGAAAAGAAGCATTATTAGTTTAGCCAAGCATCATGTTACATCATAACCACTGTTTCAGTGATGTAGGTTTTAAGTGATGATGGCCAATGAATGATCCAGAACCAAAAAAAATAAAAAAAATTATCAAAGTCCCGACTTTAGGCAGCCTCGCTTATAGAATTAATTTATGTGATCTCTTCACTCGCTTTAGTACATCTCCAACCAAAAGCAATGACCCAGTGACAAGAACCTATGGACATGTTTGGTTTACTGTACAAGGAGGATAGACTCTATGCAAAAAAAAAGTGAAATGTTCGGTAATTACAAAAAAAAAAAAAAAAAACTACACTAGACTGCATAATTAGAATAGTACAGTGTAGGTTTGAGAGTTCAGACTTGACCCACGTTCCCCACGGATCAAGCCTGTTTGTACTTGTTCCCTTACCAAATAATTCTTCTTAATGCCCACACGAATAAGCTAACTTATTTTAAACATTTCATTTGGAAATGCGATCAACCACAGTGGTGCATCGAAATATTATATTATATAATATAATATAATAATAAAATATAACGTAATAATACATCTAACATAATATCCCAATAAATTTTAATATAGTAATATAATAATATAATATAATGTAATGTAATAACAAAATATAATATAATAATATATAATAATACAAAATAATATTATAAAATATAAAATAATAATATTTTATAAAATATAGTATTAATATAATTACAAAAAAATAAAAATTAATACGATTTAATATATCATTGTACCAAATATGTGTTAACCTATAATATGATATAATAAATGTTATTTCACGTATTGTTAATGAATGAATTTATACTATACTATATATAATTTGAATTGTCGTAATTAAGTAGACGCGATTTATGTTATAAAATTTACGATATAATATGTCAATGAATATTCTGATACATGATATATCTTTCGATATATAAATATTTTGTCTAACTTCTTTATGATATGTGAATATTCTGTCTGGTTTCTTTTCAATATGTGAATATTTTATTTAATGCCCTCACAAGAACATGAAATCTTAAAAAAAAAGGAGAATATCACATTTCACATACTTAATGAATGAATCTGAACTACATAATATATAACTTGAATTCTCTTATTTTATCTAACCTCCTTTCGATATGTGAATGTTTTATTTCACCCCCTCATAAAAATATAAAATCTAAAAAGAAGTAGAATGTCATATCTCACATTACTAGTGAGTGAATTGAGGTTAATCTGAGTTATATAATATATAACTTAAATTCTCTTAATTAAATACAAACATTTTAGATTGCAAAATTTAAAAATAAATTCGTAACGGATTGTATATCCAAAACGAATAATATTTACTCAATAATTATAAATAAATTCTAAATAATATTTACTCAGTAATTATAAATAAACTTATGATGAATTGTGTATTTAAAGTGGATAATACTCCGTAATTATTGGACTTGAACTGTTACAGACTATGCATTTAAAGTGAACAATATTTACTCAGTAATTATTAAACTTAAACTAATACAATATGTATTATACGAAATATAATCTAATACAGTTCAATTCATAGTCTAATACCTGCCAGGTGAGCCGTGTACATAGTTTTAGCTTAACACAAGTATCTCCTACAATAATTGTTTTCACTTATTAACAAAAATAATATACAAATAAAGTAAAACAATAGAAAAGAAAACTATGCTATTACTATCCATCCAAAGGAAAGAAAGAAATGAATTGTTCTAATGATGGGAGTATATGTATTATTGTAGGATGTCAAGAAAACCAATATCTGAATCAATAACAGAAGCACTTGCCAATGTCAATTGGAAGAAGGCAATGAAAAAAGAATTCAGGGCACTGAAATAAAACCAAACATGGACTCTAATACTTTACGAACTAGAAATTAAAGTTATAGAGAGTAGGTGGGTGTTTAAGATCAAGTGTAAACCGAACAGATCAACAGTAAGATATGAAGTAAGGCTGCTTGCTAAAGGGTGTCATCAAACCTCAAGGATTGATTATACTAAAACCTTCAATCCAGTTATGAAGTCTTCTACAATAAAGGTAGTAATCAGCCTTGCAATGAGTTATGGATGGGACATCAAGCAAATTGATATCAATAATGTCCTTCTCAATAAAAACTTGATTAAGAAATTGCATATTACATAACCAGAAGGCTTTGAAGAGCAGAACAGATTGCACCATGCGTGTAAATTGAAAAAGGTAATTTATGCATTGAAAAATGCTCCAAGAACCTAGTATGAAAAGCTCAGTTCATATTTAGTGCAATAGAGCTTCAAAAATCTCAAGTCTGAAATATCACTCTTCATGTTGGAAGAAAATGCAAGTGTTATGATACTACTAGCTTATGTTGATGATATTCTAATTGCAAGGAATCATGAAGTTCTAATCAGCTTGGCATGACCAAGCTCAATGAAAATTTATCTCTAAAAATTCTAGGTTCATTGGGCTACTTCCATGGAAATGAAGTTCAGAAAACTATGAACGGTTTGTTTCTCAGTCAAATCAAATACATCTCAGACCTCCTTATGAAAACTAGAATGAGTGGCTACAACTCAAGCATTATACTTGTGAGCTCATGCATCTAACTGACAAAGGAGGATGGAAGTGACTTTAAAGACAATACCTTGTATAGGAACATTATTTGTACATTATAGTATGCCACTATTACTATACGTAATATCACTCTTAGTGTCAACAAGTTGAACTGATACATGAGAAATCCAAAACAAAGTCACCGGATAACAAGCAAATGACTCCTCAGATATTTACAAGGGTCCCTAAACTATGGTTTGAATTAAACATGGAAGAAAGTCGGAGCTAACAAGCTAGACAAAAGCAAGCTGGGCAAGTGACTTAGATGACATAAAATCTGTAATAGGGTATGCTATCTACTTCTATTGGAATCTAGTTTCATAGAGCTTAAAAAAATAAAAAAATATTGGCAAGATCCAACGCTAAGTCAGAGTATAGAGCTTGGCTCAAACAGCTATAGAACTTGCATGGACGAAATCCCTATTGAGTGATTTAAAGATTCAACTATGAAAAAAGCTCGTGATCTAGAGTCATACCATGGGAGCAGCAGTCGGTGTTGTCAATCCAGTGTTTTATGGAAGGACAAAGTGCATCAAAATCGATGTGTATTATATCAGAGAGCAAATTGTTAATGGAGAATTTAAATTGAATTTTTCATCAACTGAAAAATCGAAATGCAAACATTATAATAAGCCACTAGGAGAAGAAAGGTTTAAATACTTAAAGAGCAAGCTAAATGTCATTGTAGACAAATTAGCTTGATAGGAGGAGCTAGACGAGCCTTTCATCTAAAGAAAGAAGCTTAGATGTTTGCAGCATAAGTAAAGGTGGTCGCAACAAAAGTAGGATTGTCCTGCTGAAAAGATGAGAAATTACAGAGGGAGTGATGGTGCAGAAGTGAGGAGCACACAATGCAAGCAAAAGTTGCAGGAAAATAGGACACAGTAAAAGTCAAACATTTTGTTGTTTTCTCACTTGTCCTTTATACTTTCTTTAGGGTTTTCTCATACTCGTTTGTATGTATCTTTGTAATAGCAGTAGTTGAAATGTATTCTCAACACTTTACAAAGATAATACAAATTTTATGTAGTTTCAAGCTTTAAAGGTGTTAGGTGAATATTTCTATTTTGAAACTACCCTAAATAAGTAAAATTGCAATTTAAATTTAATTCAAAATTTGAAGAGTATTTGCTTCTTGTTTAGTAGTATTAACTCATGGGAAGAAAAATGATATCCAAGAGATTATTCTTACCTGAAGTCTTATAGAAGGGTTTTCTTTAACATAATCTCTCAATTACTTTATCATCAACGGCAATAAAGGAATTACAACATTAGTAGGACATTCTTCTTTAGGACGGCTGTGAGATGCATCCTCAAAAAGGAACGTGCGAGGAGGTAAGGATCTAGCGTTATCCATATTTAAGTTCTTGTCACGTATAGAATCTGAGAAAAAACCCAAATGAACACCAGTTTACTTGTTTGATCAATGTTCAATATTGTTCATTTGCAGTCCTCTTAAATGCATATGTAATTGGAATCCATGCAAAAAGAAACTTATTTTTGTCCTCGTGACTTTCTTCAGGATTGGTGGCATCAAGGGGTACTACTATAATTGCACCAAGTAATTAGAGGGGCGCACTATTTTGTCAATATGTTCTGTAATGGTGGGGAATCAAAAGATATAGGGTACAAGGAATAGTCCCTGTTGGACCAAATGCCTAAGAAATTTTGCAAAGAAATTTGAGTCCTTGATAAACATTTCCTAAATATATCTTTCCTTATTATTTCTTTTTCTTTTTTAAGATAGAATGGGCAATATCCAATCATATTAGGTTCACTAAGTGAGCATAATACCTACGCTACAATCAAAATTACTTTCGCTTGCACAGAATTCAACCTTATTGCACTCTATTATATAGTTCCATGAAACGAAGAACTAATTGTGCTTGCATGTTTAGTCAAAGATGCTCTGTAAGTGATTTTAAAAAATGTTTACTAACGAGCCACCTTTTGCTTGAAGTACTAAAACCAAATAATACATTCCGCTTTTAATTAACAGTTGCATGTTATGATGTATGATATCCCAAGTGGGGTAGTACATCTATTACTTTACAATCCAATATATGCTCATCTGTCATAATACTAGTGGCAACAATCCATTGTGTCAAATAGGTAAAACTGATGAGTAGTCGATAAGAAAATCAACCTCTTCAGCAAATCAGAAAAAGCAAAGAGTTTGGTATTACCTGCCCCCTAAATAATCAACTCCCAATGCCTCTGAAGGCTAAATTGCGATGAGAAGTCCTTGCCAAAGATATATAATGGAATGATGTTTTGTGATATAGAAAAAGTACAGTTTTGATGTTTCGATTGGTTTACCTTTCCTTCGATTCTCCGAGGAGGTGATTCTCAAAGAAATAAATGACGCATTTGCAGGCGGGCAGGGGCTGGAAAGCACTCATTGGCATGATCTAGGTACATGTAGAAAAACAGTAGAAAGAGAATAAGTCCTTGTGTGATATATATTGTTCTTCTATGATATACCAATCTAATACGGATAAAAATATAGCAAAATGATAAAACAAATCAACATAGCTGACAATTCGTGAGATGTGTTCCTTCTGTTTAATATGTTGACGAACAGAGACAAGAGGTATTATTAAATCATTTACAAGGTTTATATGAATAAGAGAAACATTTCCTGAATATAACGAACAATTTATAGTTGGTTTATAACCGTAACTGAACCAAATTTCAAGCATTTCAGCTCACCTCTAAATATATTTTCTTGTATGGGAGGTGATAATCTTCGGCCACCTGTTCATATTCCTCATCGCAAGTCCTTAGCTGATACTATAGGTGTTCAGCCTAGTTATCATTTTAATATTTCTTCATGCTGTATTTCTCCAACTTCCATTCGGCGGTGTTATTACCATTGTTTCAAATCTTTAGGATACTTAGGTAAGCAGTTGGATTACGATCAAAGTAACATGAACCGGCATATAGTTCTTAAAAAAATTTTCTGTACGATCAACTTTGAAACCCTCAAAACAGCCTTTCAAGTGGTTTGGCGTCTTTTCGATTATCGAGTATGGTGTCTCTTCCTAAGGGATATTTTGATTTACACTTCTCTGGCCAGATGACATGGACTAGGTATGGAGTAATGGGCGTATGTTCTTTCTAAAGGGTGTTTCGGGTGTATTAAAGCACAACCGATTTGACTCCTTGTGAATCTTAAATCCAATCTACCGCTCAGGTTTGGATTAAGATCTACGGTTTGAGTTTCGAGTACTGTCATCCTCAGATACAATGCACGAAATTTGGTAGAAGTTAATTTATTATAATCTTCCAAATAGTTTAATGACAAAACGGCATAGATTTTGTTTTCCTGTGGAGGTGCATCATGGAAAACCTACCGTCGACCTACAGAGAGTGTGATGATTTATAGACGTAAAGAACCTGATCTCATAGAGACTTCATTTGCTGTTGTAAGAATTTGTGCCCCACCGGCGACAGATACTATTATACCTGTTGCTCAGCTTATTATTTCTGATTGTGAGCAAGTTGGGACAAAGTAATACTGGTTAGAATATACCTCCTTCTGCAAGTGATACTTTTCCTTTAAGATTGGACAACTTGAATGCTGCTATGGTCGTGCTTAAAGACACAATTGATAAAGATGTTATAGGCCAAAAAAAAAAAGGGTTGTCTTTCCTGTGGTTGGTCGAAGTACCTTTTTCTTTAGTCTTAATGCTCTTGCCTTCTGACTTAGGAAAGTCTACTGGTAATTCAGCTTCAATTTCTTCCTTTAAACAAATGGAACAAAGAAAATCAATCTTCAATCGCCTCACCTTTTGGAGTTTTTTTTTTTTTTTAAAAAAAAATAAAAATATATAAGACACCATATTTATTGTAATTCACAAAACATAATTAAAATGAATTAAATATTTTTTTTTTTCTATATAGATTAAATTAATTATTGTTACGTATTTAAATTCTTATACAAACTCATTCACTTAAATTGATATTTTTGAATATTAGTAAACTATTGAGGTCATTCAATAAAAATATAAAGTGTGTTTTAAATTTTTTTCCTCTCATCATTTTATTGTTGAATTTGATTAATTAATTTTTAAGTGAATGTATGTGGTAGAAGCTTATTGAATGGTTGTGCAATCCCATCTAAAATTTTGTATTGCAGGGGGGTTAAAATGTAAATTATAGGAGACTATATGATAATAACATTACTCTGATTTGAATAAAATTTTTACTGGAGTTCGAATCCCTAACATTTCTATATCATAATTAATACAATAATTATGCGACAACTATCAATAAGCATAAATATCAAATATGTTTTCTACACTTACGGTTGAATCGTCCTCCAGAATTTGAATATAATATTTTAAATCCCTTAATTATCTGCCTAAGATGTGTCCATTAGAGTTAATTAGTGTCGGTATGATTCTTGCTCTACTTTATATGAATAAAATTAAACATACTGTGTTTATGATAGAATGGATTTGTGCAATGAATTATTGGCAATCAAACAAAGAAACCATCTGCTTAATTAATAGTTAATACTCTACCCTGAAATTGACAATATAAAAATATTTTCTCTATAAATTGTGGAAAATAAAAGCTCGTATGAAGGAAACGTTTAGGAGAAATATTTCAAGCACACATATATGCCAACTGTATTGTAAGGCAATATGCTTGAGGTGGCTGTAAAGTGAGGGCTGCTTTGCTACAACACCACAGCTAAATCGTCAGTGTAAAACTTGAAAATTTTTACATAAAATTTAGGAGATTAAAATGTTGCAAAAAAACATATAAGGTAGTGTAACACTTGAGAAATATAATGTCAAACATAAAGTTCAGAGACTATATCGTTATAATTGTTGCGCTGTTAGTCAAATCCTGAGAAAATTACCATTGAATGCTGTAAGTGAAGGTACAACTCTAAGATTTTGGCTACATTTCCCAAGTTTTCTATTATATTTCTTAACTTGGGCATTCAATCACACAATCATGGTACTGTAGTTTCTTCAGGATGGGATAATATTGAAGGTATAAGAGTTGATTCCCTCAATTTTTTCAGAATTATACAAGAAATGACAAAACCATTGCAATTCTATACTTCTATAAATGGATGCAATCATTATGGTTTAATCTGTATCACATGACTGTCTAATATTAATATGAGCTCCAAGAAAAGGTTCAATATTTCCATCCAAGACAGAATTTAAGTCAGGAAGTTGGATGCCAGTTTTTACATCTTGCACTAGCTTGTAAGGGTGAGACACATACCTCCGAGTCTCCTTTTCCCAGATATTGACGATGTCATCTCTGTTTATGCAACTTACAGAGGAAACTCCTTGCTCCTTTGCAATCACTAGAAGTTTGGCCTTCAATCGATTAAGAGCCTTGATCTTGTTTGCAAAGTGGGTCCTTTCACCCGAGGATTGGACACTTATGCCAGTAGGAATATGCTGAATGCAAACTGTAGGTTCAGCTAGGTTCTGCCCTTCTCCTGGAAATAATGGGGATGAGAAAATCAAATCCTCATCACCAATTTCTATGTCATAATTTGTTACCAGGAAGAGAGGAACAACATCCACACATGCTGATGCAGCCTGCAAGATTCACAATTTCATTAACAAAATGTTCACTGCTTTGCTGTAGAAAAGCTAAGTTTACAAACACACATGGCCCACAGAAAAAGAAATCAGGGGTTGAATTGAACATAAAACTGATATTGCTAAAGAAGAATTTCTTCATGGAAAATAATCAGGAATATTACATTGCATACATTCTTAGTTTCAGCAGAAGAGAGCAATTTGTATAACCTTGAAGTTTTTAGCCAAAAAGAAATCAGTAATTATACCTCCTTGTGAACAGATTCACTCTGAGAACTTATCAGGAGATGGACACCTCTCTCTCCTAAAAGATAACCGAAAGCACACCCGAATTCCAACTCCATTGTCGCAGACTTGATACCGCCATTCTTGCAGCAACATTTCTCAACTAACCTTGCTCTATATCCTTGCTTTTGAGTCCATTTAATATACATGCATAGAAGTTGTTCTGCCCATATCTGGATTTGGAAACATTCAGTACCTTCTTTGAGAGAAGGAACTATAACCATACTTCATATACAGGTCTATTTACAACTCAATTCAATAAACCTGAGACACAGAAAAAATACAGAGCAATCACACATTCACACAAACTGATGCATTACCACCTTTAGGCAGTAAGTTGATACTAATCTGAAATTTAATTTATGTCTCAATTTGGAAAAGCCAGGCTTGCAACAATATAGCGTTTTCAAAGCAGGGATATATGAATATTATTAATATTTCATTGTTGAAGAATCTTCCCATACTAAGAGGAGAGAGAACACACACGTGTGCACATGTGTACACATAGAGAAAGAGAGAGAAAGAGCATAATCTGTATTAAAAACTGCAGTTTTTCACAGTATAAAGGAGATTTTCACAATAATCTCCAAAACAGACCAACAATAAACCATAGCATCTCTGGTAGTGTAAATTCCAATTCAGAATGACTCCCTGTGTAATTTTTAAGTTTAAAATCGTAGAAAACAACAGGTAAGAAAAAGTTCAATGGTAAGGGTCGTAATAGTTCTTGAAAATGAGAAATTCAACAAGGCATGAGGGTACATTCAAAGTAAAGTGGCACCAATTTGGAGAAAAGACTCAGACCCATCATAAATACATGAGGTCAGATGAAAAAGAACTGGTCACAAGTCTTAACTATTTCTATCATGACTAGGAACTAAACAGCCCCAACAGCTGACCTAGCTGCATACCTATGTGCAATGGCATACCATTTTCAAAGTACTCAAGTGAAGAACAAACAAGTATGATAGCAGAACAAACTTTTTCCTTTCCAAAAATGGGATGTTGTCTTAACTAAGATTACGCTAAATCAAGAAAGTTTGCTGTCCACAAACTAACAAGAATGAAACATTAACAGTTAAAATGTGAATTGTGTGACCATGCACTGCTGCTGTGCTGGAATAGGTCATACTCAGAGCCAACCTATTCATTTCTATTTGTTTTTTAAAACAAAATCGATCTCATGAATGACTTGAATCTCGAACCTGCGCCACATTTTGTTTAGAAAACAATGTTATTCTTCAAGGAAAATCAGAACGAACAAATAAACACACCTCAGAGCAGATGCCTTCCAATCCAGCTTTAATAGTCACACATGCTCCCTCCAAGTCATATGGTCCACGAAGAAGCTTGGACATCTCATACTGATCCAAGAACTTGCTTACATCTAAAGATGCATCATATGCTTGTTTGAAAAGCCCATAATTAACAGCATCCATCTCAGCCAACTGTGAAATAAGCTTTGCTTCTTCAGCCTGCAGAAACAAGCAAGAAAAATCATGCTGCACACCATAATCTTCAATTTACCTAAGATAAGAATCACAGAGTTGAAGCAACTTACAAGACTTGTAAACTTCCATGAATTTCCAAACTTAATGTGGAAAAACACATATGATCATTCAAAGGTATCAAACAATTAAAGCACGTGTTGATTTATACCTCAGAACCTTAACAAAGAAAATGGATCTGTTTTTTTATGAATAAAAATAATAAAAATAAAATCAAGAAAAGAACTAAGCAGATTTTATAATGATGCAGATATGTGAAAGATCAAATATGAACTAAATCTAGAGGCCAATCAAGAAAGGCTGAATTGTCACAGCTGGATATGGTCAAGTCCTGCAGGCAAATGGTTCACCTAGAAGACATGCAGTCAGCCTTCTAAGTATCCTTCTACCAAAAATGAAATAAAAAATCTTTTTAGGGAAATTTAATAAAACTAATCTGTGCAGCACATCACCTTGTATTTTAGGTCTTTGAGAGAATCAACTACTTTAGCACTATCAGCTAGCTTGACAAGAATTTCATTGGATTTAGATGGGTCATCCCACAGGTTATAGTCACGTATCATCTCTTCATGCCTAATCCTTCTCGCTTCTTCAAGTTCCAGTGCTGTGGGTGCCAATACCTCTGCACGAAGTACTGCATCTTCAATCTTCTTTTTCAATGAAAACAAACCTAAACAGGTCCAACAATCATTTATAATTAAAACAAAGAAGCAAAAATTATAAAAGATTGAGACAAGGAAAAGTATCTTGTTCGCTAGTAGTAATATCATATATGTTGCAAGCAAAAATCAAAGATTCAAATTTAGATTCTTCAATAAAAGATCCAATGTATGGATACATAATACCTCTAACAGTAAAAAGAAGTTATGTGCAATTCCATAACTGATACATAAGCCAATTGCATTGAAAAGCACACAGTAAATAAAGACAGCTAAGAAATTAATATATACGTATAAAATACTCCTTTAATAAATGTTAGACATTCGCATAGAGTCCATGCATCTGGTACTTTCCACCAATAATGCTTAACCAGCTATACCTGTTTGATAAAGTTATTTATTTATTTATTTTTTTGTCTAATGATACAATAAGATCTTCAAGGGCGTACAAGAGGGCAGTTACTTAAATTTATCTGCTAATGTGTTTTCAAAAATGCTATCAGGCACAATCTATCTTCAGATCATTAATTGAAGTTTCTGGATACAAATAGAACTGGTAAAACATTCAATGTGCAGTCATGGACAAAAAGTAATCAGTCTATGCAACTTCATATGCCCTGTTACAAAAAGATGATCAATACAAACTCGCAATGACAACAAAAGTTTTTGTAGTTTAGGGATTGAGGGCGACATAAATAACTAACAGGTAGTTAAGCTTCAACCTTTTCAATACCATATGATTAAATTAGCAACTAGTTAATTATGTAAAGTCAAGATTTTGAATTTGCCAGGCTCTATCTAATTAACACTAAGAACCTTTGACTTTGTTTAGGGAAACTGAAAGAGAGCTACTTGCGCATCTAAAATAAAAGAAAAGCAGATACATAGTGCCAAATACAACAATTGTACAAATTAATAAGCTCAATAAAAATTACTTTGAACGAGTTAACCCCAACCGTGCCTTAAGAAATCAGCGGCCAAACATTTAAAATTTCACAGTTTCTGGATTTTTCCTCCTCGTTATTCTCGGGACCAAGTAAACAGTAGAAAAATTCCTTTAAGAAGTTCTCTCAAACAATTACTGCACTTGTGTCAAAGTTCACCCGTTGCCATTTTTAAATGTCAACTGCCGGGGCTAATAGCCGGCGTTAATCCCGGAAAAAAATAAAAATAAAACAAAAAAAGGGGCCATTTCAACAGCATTCACCTACTGAACTTAACTAGGTCGAAACCATTTCAACAATGCCAAGAACACAAACATATTCATGGAGTTTGAAAAGAAAGAAAGAATCAAAGGGAAGCGCAAAAGAGACTAACCCAGTTGTTTGTAGACTTTGTTTTTCTTATCGGTAGAATGAGAAGCTTGGATTGTGAAGTAAAGAAGCTGAGTCTGTGAGTTGTTTCTGTTATTACTTCGACAAGCCAGCCATGAAGCTGAAGCTGGAGCAGTAGCAGGTGCTCTTACAAATAAATGTTCGGCAGCCATTGCTTTCTGATACAAATTAATTTAGAAAGAAAGCAGTAGAAACTAGCAAGAAAAGCCGCGGGGTATTCTAAAATGAAGCCACGGACATCTGGAATGCATTTCCCTTTCCCCTGTATGGTATTGGTGTCTGCTGTAAATTGGGAGTTGAGACTTGTGTGTGTCCACGTACCGGATTCTGGTTCTCTTACCCTGCCTTATCTTCCTGTAGGGTCTTGCCACGTCATCTCCACCTCATCATTGAAGATTTTTGTTTTTCTACTTCTACCCCAACACTGCGTACAAAATTAGAGAAAATCTATAAATGTCACAATATACAGTATTAAATAAATAAATAATACTACTACAAATTCAGATTTGATTGGTATTTTATTATTGTAGCATGTTTTATATTATTTTTACAAGAAGAAATAAGAAAATAAGTTATATAATTATATGAAAATAATATAAATTTATATATAATTTTGTACGAAAGAGTTTATATAAATATTTATACTTTTAACATTATTAGTATAAGAATATATATATATATATATAATTATATTTGAAGATGTGATCTCATCTACATATAATAATTATGAATATGAATTATTGTACAATCTTTATAGTATCTTAGACCTTTTTGTTTTTTTAACAAGACTTATATGCCAACTCTATATATAGAATTGTGTATTATATATATATAT
>CP135558.1:1278385-1307674 GCA_032402905.1 Khaya senegalensis | reverse complement strand
AAAAAATATATAAAAAATACTACTAATATTTAAAATTATATACATATAATTATTTTAATTAATCAACTAATATAACAAAATTAATATTATAAATACTTTTATTAATTTTATAAAAAATTTAATTTATGTATAATTTTATTAAATTTAAAAAGAAATTTGAAAATAACTTTTTTTTTTTTTGTCACATTTCTTATGCGATTATTTTATTTTAATCTTTTCTAAGGTCATTACATACATTTTAAAATTTAAAATATAAAATTATTACATTTAAAGTTACAAATTTTATATTTTAAATTATTAAATTTTAAGAAATTATAATCATGTTTTCTGACAAAGTAAGACCATAGTCGCATTTTTGTTTACCCAGAGAAACGACATTTACTGAAATTCCGGTCATGTCAACATGAATTTTCAATGCCTCTTAAAAATAATTTAGTTGGTTAAGTAGTTAGTTATGAAATGAAAGTAATTAAAGAATAAATAAGAAGTGAAAGACTGCAATTCTCCTCGGAAAATTAAGAACTAACATCCTCCAGGATTGATTTCCGAAGACTTAACATAACAAGGACTCGCTTGAAAAAAACTTGTATTCATGAAATCTGAGTAGTAAGAATTGCAGTGACCTAAATAACAAAATTTAACCTTCTCAAAGTGATCTTTGATATACCTTCTCCACACCAGTGCTAGGCATTATAAATTAGATCAGCTCTGCTCACAGTGACTCCGCAAACTGTGGGGCTTCCAAGTCAAGCTCTTGCTTCATGATACAATTCATCAGCCACTCGCTGCTGAACGTCCATACTCCTTTCTTTATAGCTGATAATGCTTCTTCCATTTCTTCTTCACACGCAATGAATATTGTTTTTGATGTTTCCTTTACCTTTTCCAACCCAGAAGAAATTACCTGAATTAATTTTTGACATTATGATTAGTAGATTTGAAGTTGGTAAATAAGAATGCAAACACAAATTTGCTGCTGCAGTTGTAAACAGGCCACCAAAACAAGCTGTTTGACTTCAAAATCTCTCACTGTTTCTAACCATGAATTCTGCTACTACTAGCTCTGTAACCTGGTAGCTACCTCCTACTCTTTGATGGGAGATCTCAAGCCCACAACTCATCTAGACAGAACAAGGTTTAATGTTGGGATGCAGCTACCGCGTTATGCAGCCTACTCTTTTGTATATCAGAAATTATAAACAAGAACAAGAAAAAATTGAGGCATGTTGTAACATCAATGTCTACAATTTCTAGCAGAGAAGGTGTAACCTGCAATCACTTCAAGATGTGTCAACAAAGGAAAGTAAGAGTCTTGCAAATAAATGCATGAATAGAAATTAGTAAAAAGATAAATAAAGCACTACAAATGTGAAGAACATGGAATATATTAAAAAAATCACCGAAGAGAGCTTGAATGACTGTCAAACCACTCCAGCTATATGTATGTATGAACTTATTTGTGATGAATGTATGCGTGCAGGTATAAAATACATATGCATATTATGCATCCAGCATGCAATGCAGCATTTCATGTTCTCAGGAAAATTACAAAAAAAATTTTGAACATTTTAGGTAGGCAAACTACAAAACAGCCGTTCTACCAATCCATTCCCCATATTGATATGGATAGCCTGCTCCTATGTCGTATTTAAAACTTTATTTGAAATGATTCAAAGAATGCAAAAGAGGAAAATAAATAAAAGCTCAAGCAAAAAGAGCCTAAACATCTGGACATCAAATTGGTCTAAGCATGAGTAAAATGAGAAGAAAGAGGTTCAAAGAAGTCTTGTTATCAAACTGGTCCAATTCACTTCATGGGCAGCACATCCAAGGTATTTGAAAGTACAAATTTGGATATTCTTAGAAATTTGTCATTCTTCAGTTTATCTCCAAGCATCTTCAACATATTAAGGTTGGTCTACTCACGAAAACCGGTGCTAATGGGAAGTTCTAGAAAGGAAACCAATTTGTTCAAAGAAGCTAGTAGGTTTTCCTCACAATATTCAGGCATTCTGTCAGAGATTCTTAGAACTTACATTTGCACCAGCAGACCTGACAATGACAGATAAGGTTCTGACAGGGGGCTCAACATGAGCTGCCATGCTTATGTTATATCCTTTAAGCAAACCTCCCGGTCTTGCCTTGGCTCTAAGAACTGCATCTTTTAACTCACTTCTGTACTTTAACACATAATCATTGTCATGCAAGATGCAGGATGATTCATCTGCACGACAAGATGGGATGTTAATGGGATGCTTTGAAGTACTCAATACTTTATCAATTAGATAATCCTATCAACTAACCTACAAATCTGCCTTCTCTAAAGCTTTCTTTTAACCAACTTGGTGAGACAATCCAAGCTCTGCATTACAAGACATTACCTCAGCATTGTAAATTACAATATAAATCATAAAACCAGTAATATACACATCCATCCACAACAATAAGATAACATTCCAAGGATTCAACTTTGCTGACCCTGAACAGAGAGCAGTGCAGAAATTCAGAGTTTTTCTCACTTTTCCTGTGACAACATGTGTGCATGTACTTCCATCAGAGGAAACGGCACCACCTAGGTTTTCGATTACCTACATCAAAAATATTAATGCTCAATAAGTACATACTCCTATGAATATCCAGGAAAGAAAGCATAAATTTTTCTAAATAATAATCACATAAAACATGAAAATCAATGTATTGAGAAAAAAACAAAATAAAATATAGAACGAAAGAAACTAATCTAACAATACAGTTTCTCAAAAAAACAAAAATAATAATAACTCAGAGAAGATAATCACCAAGACATATGGATATTAAAACAATCATCAAAATTAGTAAACAGGCAAAAGAATTAACCAGGCAAAGCATAATGCTTCCAAGAGTATCTTATAAAAAATATGAATGGAATAATAAAGAAAGGTGCATGGCATCATTGCAACTCATGACTAAAGTCAAACTCCATTCCCTTAAATCCTGCTCATTGTCAACAAGCAATGGTGACAGTTATTTATTTTTTCAATTGAACATGATCTTTTATTTCAACAATGTCCAATTAATTCAGTGCAAGTTGTGTATTTGCAATTGTTTGAGAAAATAAGCATTTGTATTACTTATGATTATATTAAATACAAGGAATATATACTTGTATAAGCAAAAACCAAAAACCAAAACAAAGTAGGAACACTAATACTCCTCTGATAAGGAATCCTGCCTTAATAAGACTAAACATAATATTAATGAGACAACTTAAGAAGTTATTAACAAGCTTATTAGTGTCATGTTTCTAATAATGGAACAGGTTAAGAATTCCAATAGGAAATAACTTATTAAGTTGTCTTATTAGTATTATGTTTAGTATTATTAGGGTAGGATTTCTTACAAGACTTAAGTTGTCTCAATTATTACGTTTAGTCTTTTTTGGTAGGATTTCTTATCTGGGCAGTATTAGTATTCCTACTTTATTTTGGTTTATGCTAAAATCCTTTGTTTTCATTTATGCTTTTAGCATAGGTAAGGATATATTTCATGTATGTATTGTAATCACTATTAATACAAGAGTTTATTTTCTCTAACATGGTATCAAAGCCAAGTTAAAGTTAAAGGTTCTCTCTTTTGATTTTCTTACTTCATCACGTGCACCTCATGTGTGGTGCAAGTGTTGCACTAACCTACTACCACAGCCTTTTGGGTCTTTTGATTTGTTTCTCTAGCTCTTTTGGGCTTCTCTATTTGATTTGAATTTTTAGATTTTCTCCAGTTTTTCTCAATCACAATGGAATTCTCAAGTTTGCAGACTCAAGCTTGCTCGTACAACGTCATCTTGAGTCTGCAACAGAGTGGTAGAGTTACAATTGTCTCATTAGTATTATGTTTAATCTCATTAGTATAGGATTTCTTATTGGAGGAGTATTAGTATCCCTACTTTGCTTTGATTAATCCTTTTAGACTATATAAGGATCTATTTCGTGCATTTATTGTAATCACAATTAATACAAGAGTTTATTTTCTCCAACAGCAATGAACAAGTGCAATTGCAGCAGTTCATCCCAATAAAAAAGAAAAATGAAAGCCAGGCTGCAGACTTATTTTCGTCTAAAAAGGACAAAAAAATATAATAAGAAAGAAAAGGTTTATTTATAGCTGAATGTTGAAAAAAATTAAGTTTTTATAAGCAATATGCGTAATGGTGCAAAGTCTCTTCCCAAAGGATTGGCAGAATATTCCCATAAAAGAAGCTAATCTATATTCTCGAGTCGCTCATGCAGAGGCTATACAAAGATGGCTATGGGAACAAAGATTTAACAGACCTCTTACCAATTGTGCATACAGAGCAAGGTTTGAGAGTTAGCTGCAATGGATTATATATTTAATACTTGAAACGTGCATCACAAAACAATCCCTTAGCTAGAAGAAAAACGACAGCTCAAAAAGAGGACGCAGTTAAACTTTCTAGATATAGTTTGGTTATTTCTCCTTAAACCGATAATTGAGCTTTCAAATAGATTACTGTTGTTTCCCCTTAAACTATTGGTGGAACTCCATGGAGACTTGTCAAGCAAATTTTATAATTTTTTCAAGGATTAACATTAATATTATGAACTCAACAGTGATTATTCATATAACTGAGAAAACCTTTGTGCATTACTAAATTTTTCTTATTCAATTTTCTATTGGAACTAAAAGAAAAGAAGAGGGGTGAAAGAACAATCTAATTCAGTGAAAGTGTTGCACAATTTATTGTTAATATATATACATTTCATTTTGGAAGCACAATTCATGGAAGCATCAAAATTGGGAAGTATTTCATGTGAAGTCAAGATAGATAAGAGATGGCAAAGTCCTAATTGTTCCATATTTCTATGTTAATATACACAAAGTCAGAAACTCAACCACACAATATCAACTTCTTTAATCACTACAATAAAATTCCCAAGTGAAATGCACTTGTACAAAAGAAAATAAGTAAAGTAGATGTACCTTCGAGAGATGCAATTTCTTAGAATCATCAGCAATATTCATCAACATAATTCTGAAGCATCCTCCACTTGACTGAAGTTCTTTGCTGACCAAAGCTGCTGAAGTCATATCAAATGGCCTATCTTCCATAGCATCATTTCTCATGCAATTACTAGTTACAGGATTGTTAGGAGAAATTTCCACCAAAGGTTTACATCCTGAAAGCCCCATTGTTTCATTACCTTCTGAAGCTAAGCCCTGGTTAGAATCTAATACACAATCAGCACAATGGCTTCCTTTCACTTTTTTTGACTTCAGTGAAGACAATGTGGCTTCCCAAACCTTTCTCTTTTCACCTTGTGTAGAACAAGAACAGTGCTTAGCATCTGTATCAGCTCCAATATGGGGTGCACCCATGGTCATGTTACTGTGCTGCACCTTCTCAAAAGCAGCTGGGTCCCAAAAGTTATGTGTTGGGTCCAGGCTCTGAGAGAAATCTGTTCACAACAAACAGAAAATGTTAGCTCTCACTATCTCTGATGATTTTCTTGTTAACACAAACTGAAGAATGCAACAGTTAGATACACAGGAAAAAAAAATTACTCATACTTGATATCAAGTGAAGGTGGTATACCCAAGTACTGAAACAAGAATCTTCTCTTCAATACCTTTGAAGGTTTCTACAATTATTCTTGGTAACGACTCATTTTTTTTCCCATCGTGATTCCAATACAAAAGAATGCATAATTTCAAAACTAAATAAAGTTGTTTATACTTCCATGGAGTCTGGAAACTCCTCGATGTACAGTTCCCACATCACCAAGGAATTTCTTTTTTTTTTTTTTCTTTTGTTTTTTCCAGAAGCAATTTACATAACCAAAACACCAATATCTACTTACCAACTGACTTGATTTCTTCGCTTGAGCACCCATCTCTTACAAACCGTTGAGGTCCTGCTGACCTATTAACAGTCAATGAAGACTTCTCACAAGGCTTTAGAGGAAAATAGAAATTCGGAGGATCAGCAGTGTCAGCTGAAGTGTCCTTTTTAAGATGAGAAACCATGAGTGTGGAACCACCAGGAAAGCATAATGCTTTACGAATGTCCGCCTTAACAGGCAGCCTGCGAGCTCTACCTTTAGTGTCTACCTCTGCTATTGATACAAAACCCTGCAATTATTTCAATTATTACCTGACCCAAGCAACAAATCTTAACATAACCAATTTCTTCTGCAAATATGACAAAACATTTCTTAGTTTAATGAACAACAAATTCCCAGCAACTTGGAGAAAGCATAACTTCAAAAGGAAAAACACTTTCTTAATACACTATTAATTGGGTATTGAAAATGACATTAAGAATAAAATGAAGAAATTTTAGGACCCGCTAATATCAATTATGCCTATGTCAATAAACTATAATTTCAAGTTCATACAGGCTGTTAGAAACATGAAATTAATTCAACTGCTATCTAAGGATAAGTTCAAGTAAAAAGAATACCTGTTTATGCCAAAAACCTTCAGATTCCTTATCACCCCAACAGAATATAGTGCGGGTACCAACACTCTGAAGTCTCTTCCTCAGTTCCATGTACAACAATTGACCAAGACCCTGAAGTGTTAAGGCAAGCAATTATTGTGGGCAAACTTTTCAGATGTGCCCCACATGATAACTAATAGAAGTAGGAACAAGCCATTGATAAGTTCTCAAATTCGGCTTGAGTTCAAGTTGGAGGTACCTTATTAAAGACTTAAATTTTGCACTTTATATTATTTCGTAAAGCCGCCAAATGGGGATGAGAAACATATGGGATTTAAACTTAAAATAACAAAATTATACACCGAGGTAGAAGTCGTTGATAATTTCTCAAATTCAGATTGAGTTCAAGTCAGAGGTACTTTATAAAAGACTTAAATCTTGAGTAAGAGTAACAAAACAATATTTCTAGGAAGGCAAGCAACATAAAGGATAAAAGAAGTAAATAGTAACACTTTGAATGAAGGCAAGCAACATAAAGGATAGCACTGGAAACATTAAAGAAAAACAACCTTATGTTGGTAGATCGAACTAACAGCAGCAAGAGGGACCTCAGCATACTGTGTATCTGCAGGAACTATTTGATAAGTAATTGCAGCTGCAACCTGCATGATAAGATAAAAGAGCAATAATTGCTGAGAAATCTTGAAAAAATGGAAACATAAGTTTCTTTCTTCTTGTGCTCTAATGTATTAACTGCTGTAATAATGCTGGCTGAATCATGTCACTGTGGTGCTTAGACACTGATAATATTCACATAAATTAGAAAAGGCAGAAAGAGCAGCAACTAGACTCCTCTGCAGTAGCTAATATTCTTTAGAAAAGTGCACCTTTCCAGGTACAAGAAACTTACAAAACTAGGACATTGGGCATAGATAATCTGGTGGTGAAACTTCAGTTTATATACAAACCATATAAAACTGGTGAAGCTACATTGGCAAGATACTTTACTCTGTTTGGTGCAAGGTAACAAGGATCAACCTTGTCAGGTAATTGTTGATTCTGCACTAAATAATTTAGAGAAATATCTTTTCTTTGCATTTATTTTGCTTGGGAATGCTCTTTTTCTGTGGTTGGACTGATGAGGGGTTCATGTTTATTACACCATTCTTGTTTGCATTATTTTGTATCCCCAGTTTCCATTTAGCCACAAGTTCTTGTTTCTTATAAAAAGGAAAAATACTAGTAGAAATACCGAATATCAAAAAGGACAACTAAAGAACATTTGAAACCTACCTCATAACCTTTCATGGACTTGAATTTTAAAAGCAGTGTACAGTACTTCCTGCAGGATTAGCCATAACATGAACAAAAGCTTCTTGCCCAAGTAACTTATTACACAATGAATGATGACTATAGCTATTCTGAAATACGAGTGTGGATATACAAATGTGGAGAAGGGAAAATAGCTGTACCCATTCAGTACACATTTTTCAAGGAACATTGACTGCTTTCCTGTATTTGCTGCATAATTCATTGTGGGTAGCTCTCTTGAGTATATTTTTAGTACTTCCTGGAAAATCAGTGAGAGCCACTTAGGAGCTACATATTTTCTGAAGAGAATAAGACAAGTGTAACATGAAAAATAATAAGTCAAATAGTACATTATCATCACACTAATATATCAAATTCAAGAGAATGAGCCACATAAAGGCTCTTGTAAAACAAGTTCATAGCCCATCCTAAGAAATAACTAATGTTTTCACGTAATTGAATCAGAAGTCAAGACCTATGACCTATCCTGCCTCACACATTTGTCACTTGATGCAGAGCCCAAGGAAACCCTCCAAAGCAAATATACAAAACAACATGATCAGGAAAGCATGGAACACATGATAACGATGCAAGCCCATGTATACACATGTATACATAGATAAAAGTACCTGAAGGTAGGATTTACTACAGCTATCTTCAGCATCTTTGGGGTTAACAAGCACAAACGTATACTCTTCCCCTACATAAGCCCGATGATTAATTCAAAAGAAGGATTGATTAATTCAGTACAAACCAACAAATTCTGAAATACCAAACAACAACTAAAATCACTGTTGCTAAAAATTGAATTTATACTTTAACTAACAAAGAGTAAGTGTACCTTTTTCTTTTGATTTCGACTGACAAATATCATTACTAGACTTCAAACCTTCTCTCACTGCCAGAACAAGTTAATCAGAGAATAACATGCGGAGTTACTGTCTCTTCGTTCTTTAAAATATACATGTAAAGAACACTCAATATGTGAACTTTAAGCTTAAGAAATATGGACTTTTGCTTAATTGAAACAAAATAACGCGAATACTAGAAAAGAGAACATACAAGAGAAAATTTGGTTTTGTACTCCATTTCTTCATTTCATATTACAAACCAAAAAGAAGAAACATAATAATCAAAAGATAATGAAACAAACACCTGCGATTTTGATTTTTGTGCTTCTGGGGATAGAGATTTGAAGGCTGTTTGGATCAGCAATGTAAGCGAATTTATTTGCTTCGATGGTGACCTCACAATTGCCTATCAAGAAAAATGATGAAATTAGGGCTGCAATTGGTGACATGAAGGATTTAATTTCTAGAGTTTGTGGAGTACTTACCGATTTCCATTGTAGATTGAGACGCCGAAAGTGCCCTTTTTGGCGCCATGGTTTTTCCAAGGTTTCGAATGGCAAGGGATACGCTTAAATAGGCGGGAAGACGAGTATTTTCGCGAATTTGACAAAATACTGTGGTATTTTGGTCATTTAAAATTTCTTCCTTTGAATGCTGACATTTTAAATGAAAATCAATGGATAATCTACTAAATTAATTTTAAATGAAAATTGATGAACAAGTTTCGAATTAGTTTGAAAATATTAAAGTAAAAAAACATAAAAGTAGATTATCCCTTACATATTTTAACTTTTTCAATATTTTTTTTAGAAAAATCCATTATATATTAATTTAAAATTATTCATAATATAAATTAAATATGATAGAGTTTTTAAAATAATTTAAAATTTTAATTTAATTGCTATTAGGGATAGTCTTTACAATTAGCAAATATTATAAATTAATTAAATATGGATATCTCTTGAATTAGTTGTAAATATATACTAAATAAAATAAATTTTAGGGAATATTAAGTATTTTAATAAAATTTTTAAATAGGTATTAAAAAGCATTAAAATATATAAGCTTAATCCAAATGTATTTCAAATGATAAACTAAAATTATCATCCTTTTATAGTTATTAATCTAAGATGACTTAAATTTCGGGTCAAATTAACTTAATGTCACAGGCCTTTTATTTATAACAGTACTCTGTGATACTCAAACACTCTCACTTGATCAACACCATCGAATTTTGCTTGACAAAATTTGCAAAGATAAGCTTCACACATATCACTAATTATAGTAAAGAACAAAAAACATGATGTTTACGAAGGCATCAACTTTTATTCTTTTTATATTTATAACATAAAAGAATACAAGCTCACCACTCTCAGTGAATTCACTCAATACAAGTGTATAACTCTCACGTGCTTGTATCATTTGTTTGTAGAATTTTGTATAACATATTTTTGGACTCTCCCAATGGTTCTATTTATAATGAAACTAATACCCTTAATTTCTTAGGACCATTAAGTATTCTAACTTATTTATAATTTTTGTAAATAGCAATTTGGAGTATATCTAAAATCTATCTTGTATTTAAAGGTTATTCGTAATACACTCCTAACTTATTTAAAAGTCTTGCTCTTAGCCCAATTACATCACATTCCTAATGCATTTTTAAGCCTACCTCTATCATGCCATTTATAGTTGCTTGAGTTAGAGTAAAACTCGAATTCCCTCATGCAAGAGTTATACTTGCACTTTGCTTGGTTAGGAAGAATTTGCCTCTATCTATATTTGTTAATAGCTCACTTTTACTCAAATTTTACTATATCCAAGTAACTATGCTATAGCATATATGACTTATCTTTGTGCTTTGTGGTTTTGCACTTTCATGTTTCTCACTCTAAAAGGTCTTTTTAACCCCACATTAAGTGGCACATTTTAACTTTATTATGTGCTTGTGTGTGCACCATTCTCTTGTACTACATAGTCAGCTCATTGGTGTCTAGTGCTTCAATCTTATACACTACTCCGCACACGTACTAATTTGCTTTGCATATATTACCTTTGCTTTTGCGCACACTAGCCTTGTGTTAGCATACCTTTAACTGCCTTCCATGCCTAACTACTGTCTATTGTGCATTGACTTCCTTATTATATGTTACACTTACAACACATTTAATCCCTTTTTGACTTAGGTTCAATGTGCAATCCTAGCCTTAGGTATGCACTTTATGGCTAAAATTGTAACAAATCCCCTTTCCCCTCTCTCTTTTAACTTAAAAAATGCAACATTTTCGTTGGCTTGGAAAAATTGCCTTTATATGCCACAATGACATCTCTTGCTATTGTCTTGAATCCATTGTGCACCTTTCTTTCTTTTGAATCAAATATTTATTTTTTAGTTCTCGTTGCATTGCCCACCTTGATCTTAATCCCATGTTGTTGCTCATTTAGTCACACCATGTTCTAAGTCTTTACACCCACTACAATACTCTAATCTCAGTAAAACTTGTGAAAACCCTATTGATTTTCTTCTCTTATTGTACTTTTGCATGTTTTCCTCTATTTTAGGCCAAAAATATGGCCTTTTAAGCGAAGCAAGTATCCACTCAACCCCTAGATATTCTACCCATCTTGGATGTAATCCATGTAATATCATATCTCTTAGTTCTCCTTTAAGAACATATAGTTTTCCTCCTTGATAATATATTAGCTTATTTTTAAGTTAATATCTCAACTTAATGCCTTTCGAATTTTTTTACTAAACTACTTATATATGAGATCCATTTAACATATCTCCTCACCTTAGTTGTGAAATCGATTGTTGATAGGGTTTGAGTATTTTGGCAAATGTTACCCTACACTTGCCATGAATCCTTATGATTCGTCTCACTTACTAATGTGTCGTTCGATGTTGTTGATGGTAAGATGTCCTCCACATATCGCAGCTCATCAAATTGCCTCAGTAACTTCACTAACTCTCTTGGTGCATTTTTATCTTGCTCATAAGACCTTGTTCTAGATTTCAACTTAATGTCGTGATCTATCATGTAATTTAGAGGTATATCTATGGAGAATTTTGGTGACATCACATTAGTGATCTCGTCTTCTATAGCTTAATACTCGAGCTCTTTACTTTCTTGTTTAATCTCCACAAGCACCATTATGTAAAGTACCTTTTGCAATATTCCTTTCAATTGTATGGCTGTATTGAGTGATGGTTTCATTTTGCCATCCTTGACAAACTTGCACCTCATAAGTTTGGTTACTCTCCTTATTATTAAAAGACTTCGCATTTGTCGCATCACATATACTTTTGCATTGACAAAGAACTCTAAGCTAGTAATGAGTTAAAAGTTTTCAAGTGAAAAGACTAAAAATCTCACTTTCTTCTTTCATATTCTAATCTACAATGTCCTAATAGTTATTCCTCAAATAGCTATTTTAGAATACATAACCCTCACCAAGCACAATGTGGCCTTAACTATTAATCCTAATTGCTTCACCTCTTGCTTAGGGATAAAGTTGTTTATCATACTCGTATCTGACATTACTAATATTTTTCTACCATTGCCATATGTCTTTGCATGCATAAGGCTTTAATATGTCTTTTAAATTTTTAGTACATTACACCTTAGTTGCTGTAACAGATTTAGTCTTAGTGCGCTAGTTTCTCCCTTTTGTGCCTCCTTAATATTATAGTGTTGCGTTTGACCTTTTTTGGACAATCCCTTGCCCTATGAGTCCATCACAAATAAAAAAACCTAACTTTATTTGTGCTTGTGACTTGACTTGGCTAGTATTTTTCATGTCTTGTTCCTCGCCTCTAAATGTGCTAATATTTCTACTTTTAGTCTCTTTAACCCTTTTAATCTTTATAAGAGGTCCAAACTTATAGTCTATTAACGATTCAACTACTACAATTGTCGTAGTTAAGTTTCTCAGTCTTTGCTTACGTAGTTTAATTTGCTTCCAACTTTGCAAATTTGATATGAAATTAAAAAATATGTCTTTTTTAAACATGTTACATATGTCTGGTATCAGTGAGCTAAACTCCTTCACATACTCTCACTCAATACCTTTGTGCTTCAACATCTTCAATTTCTATCTAACAATTTATGTCGAATTGTTTGGTAGGAATTAAGTCTTCAATTCCCTTTTTAGCACCTCTCAAGTCTCTACAGGTAGTTTTTGCATCTCAGCATCCTCGATTAGCTTCATATGCCATTATAACTTAGCATCATCTGTCAAAAACACATTTTTTTTATCAACTTACTCTCAATTTGATATATGAGCGATTTTAAAGGATTACTCTATATTATATAAGAAAATTCCTTATCATCTTGTTACCTACTAAAACTCTTTGGTTTAAACACCTTTATTTTTGAAGTACTTGGTTCTATTATTTACAATGTGTTGGTCATTAAAGCCTTTTTGATCACTATAACCTTAGTCTTAAGGTCCGATATTCTTTCCTTTAAAGTGTTGTTTGTTGTGACTAAGTTTTCACCAATTGTTACTATTTATTCTTTACACTTAACATTGAGATTTCTAAAGAAGTCTCTTACTTCATTTATCTCGCCCCTTAACACTACAAAATCTTATATTATAGCCTCTAGTTGAGTCGAAATTAATGGTCTTGTTGTGTAATCACCCCTACTGCATGTTCCAAATTTTTCATGAGTTTTTTTGAATATATTACCCACTATATTTGTGTATGAAACATCTTACACAACTACTCCAGCAACCATGCCTTTTTTGGCACAAATCTTATCTTAATCGCATATCTATTGCCATTAATCAGCACAACTTTTGCCTTACTATCACCTAACCGAGCCTAATACCATTTGTAATAAGGCCTTTGTTTAGAGTAAAACCTTGTGATGCTTCAACACTCTCACTTGATCGGCACTTTTCGATTTTGCTTGGCGAAACCTACAAAGATTAGTTTCACAAGTACCACAAGTATAACAAAGCAACAAAGAACAAAAAATACAATATTTACGAAAGCGCCAACCATCAACCTTTTTGTTACTCATAATAAAAAGGAATAAAAACTCACCACTCTCAGTAAACTCACTCAATATAAGTATTTAGCGCTTTTTCACTTGCATCACTCATATGTAAAATTTTATATAATATGCCTTTAAACTCTTTCAATGGCTTTATTTATGGTAAAATTAACATCTTTAATTTTTTAAGATCATTAAGTATATTAGTTTATTTATAATTTTAATAGATAGTAATTTAATACACATTTAAAGTTTATCTCATATTTAAGAGTTGTTCGTAATATATTCCTAACTCATTTAAAAGTTTTATTTCTAACCTACCATATCGCACTCTTAATGCATCTCAAAATCTGCTTCTATTTTGCCACTTATAGTTGCTTGAGTTTTGAGTAAAACTCGAATTTTCTCATTTAAGAGTCCTACTTGCCTTTTGCTTAGTTAAGAACAGTTTGCCTTTAACTACACTTATTAGTAGCTCACTTCTACTTTAAACTTTACTATATTCAAGTGACTATACTCTACGATATTTGGCTTATCTTCTCCCCTTGTAACTTTGCACTTTTATATTTTTCACCCTAAAGAGTCTTTCTAACTCTATGTTGAGTGGTACATGTTTATTTTATCATGCACTTATTTGTGCACCATTCTTTTGTGCTGCATAATCAACCTGTTGGTGCCCAACACTTTAATGTTGTGCAATACTCTGAACGCACACCGACTTACTTCTGCACATATTGTCTTTACTTCTGTGCGCATTTACATTATTCTACTTTTAATTGCCTAGCATGTCCAATTACTCTCTATTGTGCGTTGTCCTGCACTCTCTTTGTTGTATGCTGTGACTACAATGCATTTAACCTTCCCTTAGTTTAAGAATAAGGTATAATCATAATTTTAGATGTGCACTTCATGGTTAAGATTGTAACACTTAACTATTAGTAAATAATAATAATAATAATAATAATAATAATAATAATAATAATAATAATAATAATAATAATAATAATAATAATAATAATAATAATAAAGAAAAAAAAAAGAAGAAAAGTGAAGTTTAAATGAAAGATATTATATAAATATTTCAATGACATATATTCTAAAAGATGGCTAAAATCGTATAATATTATTGTCTCTAACAACTAATATATGAAATCTAAGTCACAATCCAATACTCTTTAAGAAAATTTTTTAAATTAGTTACATTCATAAATTAACTTTTCAAAATAACTTTTATAATTTTTTTTATTAAACAAACCAAAAATTTTATTTTTAAACTAAAATACCTTCAACTCAAAGATGTTATTTGCATTAAAACTCACATGCACAATCAAATTGAGAATTTTAATGGGCTTAACTTTAAAAATTTTGAATAAATTTTCGTACTTGTGAAATTAACTAATAATAATAAATTATTTTAAAATCTTACATTTTAATACAATAATTTTGTTTTTTAATATTGAGACCAATATGCATGATTTTATATTTTAGCTATTGTTCGTTAAATAAAAAATATAAGGGTCCATTAGTTATTTTTCAATTTGGGGCTATTTGAAAATTTTCAATAATACTCCTTAACAAATTGCAATAGAAAGAGAGTGAAAGGAGGAATGAACTTTTAAAATTTTGAATAGACTCCTAAATTTTTATAATAAATAAATAAATATAAATAATTAAATTTTGTGCATAATAATACCCCACAGCAAACCAAAATTATGGTTCTACAAGAATTTAAAATATTTTGTTATTATTCATTAATTGTAAAAGTTTGGAATGGACTCAATATATAAAAGAAAGTAAAATTTATTTAATTCTTTAAAGTGGAAGATATTTTTGTCCAAATTTAACCTTTGTTTACATTTATTTGATAAACCAATTGTGAATGTGACTATTTTGATAAATTAATTTACAAATTTGACTAGTTTAGAAAATTTTGCTCCTCTTTATCCAATTTTTTTTAGAAAACATGACTCATTATTACTTTAAAATCTTATGAAACAACATGTATTGGTTTTTTTAAAAAATATTTTAATGAAAAAAAATTGATAATATTGATGATCAATTATTAATAATAAGAAATATGAAACAAATCTTAAAAATTTTTAAGAGAGAATTAAACAATGACTAGAAGCCAATACATAGATTTTTTTTTTTTTATAGGTGGTTCAAAAAAATATTTTCAATAAAATTATATATATTTATAAATAAATTTTTAAAATTAATAAAAAAATAATAAAAATAGCATTGCAATTTCATTTGAATGTCATGAATTAAAAACAAATAAAATGTCCTTTTATCATTTTTACTTTTCCAATAAATATAAGAATTTTATCCAAAAATAGTTTTTTTGATAAATTTTAATTATTATATCTTTTATTAAACTTATTTTGTATTGTTTTTTTTTTATAAAAACAAAAAAATTCTGAAACCCAATATCACTTATAAACAAATGTCCTTTGTCAAACTTCTCTATTTTATAGTAATACATATCTTATCAAAATTAGTTTTGACTCGAAAGAAGTTGATAAATATTAATCACACTCATTACACTAGCTATTATAATATTATAAAAATAAAAGATCATTGAGATTTGATTGACTTATATACATACATACATATATATATATATATATAGGGATAGATTAGGAGTATCAAAATTTTATATAATTTTTTATACTATTTTTTAATTATTAAATTAATGTACTTTTAATAATTAAAATTAATTCTAATATATGTATTGGTTATTATTGAAGCATTAAACTTTCGTGTGAAGATAGATTAATTATGGTATACAAAACAATTTTAATTTGAAGATGAAATAAATTTTAAAATACAAAATCTTCAGCTTCACATTGACCTTGTAATACCAATTTGAATATGAAACAATTTTAGTATGAAAAATCACTAAACAATTAAATTGTATTTTAATATATATATATATATATATATTCTATGTATCAATTAATTTTCTATTAAATGCAAGTGTAACAATAGATTGTTGAATTAATGTGTTTTATGTCTATTTTAGTTGAAATTATTTTCAAAAGGGTTTAAGATTCTTACGTACCCATAATGAGGTTACATGACCATTTTACAAAATAAGGAATTTACTTGTTCATGGTGAACCATAATTAACATGTATCCTACAAGATCCTGTTAACAGAAAACAAATTTATATTTCTCTTATCAAAACTCTTATTTTAAAAGGTTGTTATATGATCAGAACCCTTGTTTCCATGTTACTTATTTTGGAGCTATTGGAAGCCTTGAGATACAATTTTGGAGTGGCACATCAGTAACATGTAATATGTGCAATATGGAATTAACCACAGATGTTGTATATTATGGGACAGTCTGTTTTGCACCAAGACCTTACGGGAATTATCTCTAGTTGTAAATTTAATTGTTCGTCTGACATGTAATATCCTGTTTGGTCGGTTGTTCCCAAAACTGAAACTAAAGTAAAGGGTTTATATATATATATATATATATATATATTGAGATTTAGGTATAAGATAATTAGTTATTTATTAGTGTCATAGCTCTCTCACATCCTTGTTATTCGTATGGATGTGATTTATGAATAAGTAAATTTCCTATTTGTAAAAATGGTCATGTAACTCAATTACTTGTAGATACAAACTTAATTTTTGGAAAGAATTTCAAGTGAGATAAACATAAAATACATTGATTCAATAATATTGTCACACATGTATTTAATAAAAAGAATTAATTAATTATATAAAAAAAAGTTATGATCATAAAAGTAGAAAATTAGTTAACACACACAACATCAATGTATTAAATATTTCCCAAAAGCAAACCTAAAACTTAACAACAAAATTTCACGTGAAATCATTATAGGCTGCTTAATCTTTAATCTAAAATTCAAATGTAGAATTGTCTTCTGTAGTGAAAAACTTCTCTTGAATGTTCTTAAAAATTTCTTTTGCAAAGTAAAGGAAGAGTTGGCTCATTCTGAGAAGGAAGATAGTTATACCACATTATACCCTATACAATCCTTCCATACTACTATTATGATATTATCTCAACCAAACTTTAAATTCTATGTAAAAATGAAGGGAGCAAAAGCAATTCTCATTTTGTTCTTGGTTGTTTCTTGTTTCAGTAGTAAAGGGGTAACTAGTACTCATGAAGTTGTTGCTTCTGCAAAACCAGAATCTGGTTAAGAGCTTTCATGGTTCTCCTTCTCCCATTGGATTCCACATTTGCCATTTCCATTTCCAAATTTACCAATAGATGGATGGCCATGCCCTCCGTTACCGCAAGCTTACTCAGCTCTACCGGCTCATCCATGACCATGGGCTCACGGTTCACAGTATTTTGTATGTATGTCTATTACAAGTGATTTTACTAAGAGCTTATGTGGGGCTGCTGATTTACTTCTATTAATGGATAAAAAAAATTGTTGCTTGCACAGGTAGTTATTTATCTGACAAGTGATAATAGTTTATGGTGCATGAAACATTCACTGTATTGAATGAATCCCCATGGATGATGCTTGGAGCTTGTTGATAATTTATAGTTATGTGCCGGATTAAACTTATATTCACTCGGGGTTCCACAAAAAATGTGTTACTCAGATTTGAAATTCTTACATGTTCATGTCTTCTGAGTATCTAAATCTGTAAATTGACCATATGTCTGACTGTAATATGCTCACGTCAGATGATTGTAACATTTCTAGTATTAGTGGCGATAATGCTTTGGGAACCATATCTTGATTAATTAGTAAGGGAACTATAGACATTAGTTTATGATAACTATTTATTGTCATATCATACTTTGTTGCTGGCATTCAGCTTCAGTGATTGGCTATCTATTAAAGTTAAAAGTGCTTTTAGACTTGACTTTTTTACGTTCAAGACGAAAGCATGTTTTGATGTTATTAGGTATGGTTAGCCATACATGTTGGTGTCTTGATGAGACTAGACCTTGATCAAGCTTTAGTGGAAAGAATTTACGTGACAGCATTTGTTTTATCCCTACAATTAGGGAATATAGAAAACATTGATAAAATCTGGAAAAACCACATCGATATCAGGTTATAGGTAAGATTTTTTCAGAAATTGTATGGTAAATTGGGTTTTGTGTGGTGCTTGTTACTTCCCATAAATGCTTCATTCCTCATTAATTTAACTGGTTTGCAGCTGAGCAAAAATAATTCAAGTTATGTTTTTCATGTCTTTTTGTAGACTATTCCTTTCGGGCATCACAAACTGCTACTCTTTTTGGCTCTGCCTTTTTTCAATTGGTTGTTGAAATAGTTTCCAGAGGAAGAAAATAGTTATAGTTATTCTTATTAGTTCATCAGCATATGTTGCCTGTAAGCCATGATATCCATTTTTAAAAAATAGTTTAGCGTGGATAAACAACATAGAAAAATTTTTGCCAGAATTTGTACTTCAACCATGTCATACTGCAATGCAATTTGTACTTTTTAGCTGAGGTAACTAATTCATGAGTTAGGGAGAGACTGTCAATTGTCAAAATGTGTTGGACCAAGAACGTGTTCAGAGCATGTCTATTTGCGGGTAGAATTTATAGTTTTTTTTAATATTCTTGTACCGTCATGTTTCAATATTGTTTTTTGTCAACTAAAAAGGACTAGAGAAGTTAGTTTTAATTTTAGTTGTAGTTGGTTGAGAAAATATAAAGGGAGTCTTGATGAGCAAGTGATAATAATTCTTATAGTTAGTTGCAAACGGTGTTCAACAATTAATATGAAGGTTCATGCATTGATAGGCTTTTTCATGCATGAATGAATCCACCCATGAAGTTGTATGATTCCATTGCCCAAGTTTTCAATTCTTGGATTAATGATAGCAATTTTGTTCTTCATTCTCTCACTTACGAACTCCTATTAGTTCAAGGTATTATGGCTCTGAAGAGGACAATTTGCTTGTCAGTTAGGTTACCCTCTGAGATTTGGTGCTTGAGCATGGTTTGGTTGTTTGGTGAAAGGTATAGCCATGTAACACTATTCTCTATTCCCTGTTATTTCTCACTAGTTGTGAAGAAAATTGGAAAAGTATTGTGTTTTCTAGAGAGGTGTAGACATTAAGTTAATTTCTTTACCCTCCCTACAACGCCCAAATGAAACGAGCGCGCACACCAAAAAAGTAAAAGGCTTAGATCTTTTATGATTTTCCCTAGATATTTATTTTCCCAGAGAAACATTGACTTTATATTCATTTGCTTGTGGACTTTAATCAACTATACTTTTGAAGAAAGTTTGCATTCGCTTTAATTGGGTGGTGGTGATATTTGTAGGTTACAATTTATTTAAAATGAATTTGTAACTCTAAATTCAAATTCAAAACTTGTAACTATAGTATTGAGTGGCCATTAAACCTTTAATAAGTGTGATAATTCTTTGATGAGAAGAATTCTCTAAATTGGGAGTCGTTTTGCTTTGTTAAGGTCCCTAAACTCGAAATTCTTGTTAAATCCCATCTTGAGAGAATTTAGAGAGTTTAGAAAGTTTTGGTAACATAAAAAAATGTCAACAAAAGTAATAGCGAGAGGTTGGTGCCCCATAACTTTCGCACTTAATTTTTTCAATTTTAAAGCATGCCTTAAAATTGTATGCTTACAATTTGATATCAGAACATGTTAATAATATATGCTTTACTTAGTTTGTTGAGTTTTTTTTCGAAAAAAACATGAAATATAGCTATAAGTTTGTTAAGTTGATTTTGTTTTGAAAAAAACATGAAATATAGCTATAAGTTTGTTAAGTTGATTTTGTTTTTCATGCAATATGTATTTATGTATTTTCTTTGTAAATATATGTTATAAATCATTTTAGCATTACGTTTATGATATTTTGGACGTAAAAAATATTGAAAACAATCTTAAAAATGGTTAAAAAGTTAGTCGGATATGCTTTTGAGTCTGTGGGTCTGCATTCAGGTCAGGTCGACCTGGTTGGAAGTTGAAGAAAACCCTTACCAATAGATGATATATCGGCTACTTTTGAGTTATTTGAATGACATGTCATACGGGTTATATTCTATTTAAAAAATAAATTGTAACGGTCAGGATTCAAACCCAGGCCCAATTCTCTAATAAGAAAACCCAACCACTAGGCCATGCACTATTTTTATCTTATAATAGCACATTTATTAATTTTTAACTGTTTTTAATTCTATATTAATTGCATAAAAAAATTTGAAACGCCATAATTAAATTCATACTTTGTATTTAAAATATATTTATTATTTTATAAATATTTTAATAAATTAAAATTAAATTAATTAAGAATTTAATTTTACTTTTAATTTTAGACAAAATTAAATTATTCTATATAATTTAGTTCAAAATTTTATTTTTTGTTCATCATAATTTTGGTATGAATATATGTTTTATATACTATTTAATTTTAAATTGAATTTAGATAATTTTAAGTATATATTATTTAAGTTTATTATATGCAAATTTAAATTTAATTTAAATGTTTAAATTTATGCATATTATTTATGTTATGTTATATGCATAGTTTGATTTAATTGTTTATTTTAAATATATAATTTATGTTTCATATATGCAATAGTATAGTCTGCTTGATTTATGTATTTTTATTTTTTGCATATATTAAAGAAATAATAGTTAGTATGTAAATTAAAAAAAAACATAAAATTTAAGTAAATAGTAAAATACCATATTAAGTATTATTGTTAGATATAGTAGTAGTATTTTATTTGTTTTTAATTACATGTTTGAAAAAATTATGTCTAAGGAGGTTGGATTTTAAGTGGGATTGCTTGTGACTTTTCCAATCTTTCATAAGAATTGACCTACTATAATTGTTAGTTAAATAAATTACTCTCTATTACCTGTACAATGGATATATAAATATTTTATAGAATATTTCTATAAGGTATAAAGATTAAATTATAATTATATATTTGAATGTCTTAGTGATCCATAAAATTCAATAGAATAGGGAGTAGCCACAGTATTCCTAAATTAAATGAAACTTTATATTAAGTTAGAATAACATAAAATTTAAGATATTAATTATAATTAATTATATTAAATATGATATATTTTATCCCATAGAAATTTTTATTACATTTATATGATTAATTAAGATATAATATTATATTATTTTTCTTAATTTACCCACAGTAGTTAAGAAATTGGATATAATATAATAGTTTTATCATTAAGATATGTGAATCTATTTGAATAAAATACTTAACCCACAGGTAATATTTTATGTCATGTGATTCATATTTTGTGTATATTTTATGTTGATAAAATATAATAATGATTAAATTTCAATAAAATTCATCATAAATATGTATTTTTGTAATATCACAACTTACAAATATATCTGATATCAACTTAGATGCTCCTGAATTGGTAGGAAATAATTATAAGATATGGAAAGCGAAAATTTTATTATATTTAGAGTGACATGATATAAATTATGTTATTCGGAAAGACGAACGACCACCTATTACTGATGCTAGCACTCTGGTATAAATTAAATTTTATGAACATTGGGAGTGATCTAATCGCCTTAGTATAATATTTCTAAAGACTAAAATTTTAGCTAACATACATGGTTCAGTCGCTTAGCATGATGTTCATATTTTGATGAAGGCTATTGATGAACAGTTTGAGTTTTCAGATAAAACACTAGCCAATATACTTATTATGAAATTCTCTTTCATAAAACTTACCACTATTACTAGTGTGCGAGAGCACATAATAAAAATAAGGAATATTGCGGCTCAATTAAAAACTTTGGATATGACAATGTCTGAACTTTTCCTTGTGCACTATATCTTGAATTCGCTTCTACAACTATATGAACCCTTCAATATTTCTTATAACATACATAAAGATAAATTGTCAATTAATAAATTGTTAATCATGTGTGTTAAAGAAGAAGAAAGGTTGGTCGCAGAAATGAGAGTGAATATTCAAAGTGCACATCTGACAATGAAAGGAAAGATTAAGAAGAAAGAGAAAGCTAAAATACTTGTCCAAACTGAAATAAAGAAAGAATCAAAATATTTCGTTTGTAAAAAAAAAAGAGATATATAAAAAAAAAATTGCATTAAATTTCAGCAATAACATAATAAGAAACATATTTCTTTTTCTCTTGTAAGTTATGAATCTAATATGGTTGAAATTTATCATAATACATTATGGATTGACTTTGGCTCTATAATCCACATTACGAACGTTTTGCAAAACTTGTAAAACCTAAGAAAACTAGTCGAAGTTGAGCAATTTATCTATTTTGGAAATAAGATAAACTTAATTGTGGAGACTATTAGAACATGCCGTTTAGTTCTCAATAGTGATTTTGTATTAAATTTAAAAAAAAACCTTTTATATTCTTAGTTTTTCTAAACATTTAATTTTTATTTCTAAACTTGTACCTTATGGATATTTTTTCAATTTTTTAAGAGTTTTTTATGAAAATTTTTTATAAATCTAATTTTGTTAAAAATGGTATATTGTCTAATCATCTTTTTCATATTAATTTACAAAATAATACTTGTTATAATATAATACATACTCATACTGGTGTAAAAAGAAATGTTATAAATAAAAATTTCTCTATGTTATGGTATCAGAGATTATGACTTATCTTCATAGAAAAAATCAAAAGGTTAGTAAATGATAAAGTACTTAATGCTTTAAATTTTACTAATTTTGAGATTTATATGGATTATATAAAAGGTAAAAAGACCAATAAGTCAAAGAAATGTACCAAGATAAGTTCAGACTTATTAAAAATCATACACACAAACATTTGTAGTCCTAATATAGGTTTATATGGTTATAAGTATTTTATTACTTTTATTAATGATTATTCACGATTTATGTATATTTATTTGTTGAATACTAAGGATGAGACATTAGATACTTTTAAAATATTCAAAACTGAAGTAGAGAAATAATATAGTAATCAAATAAAGATCTTAAGGTCTGATAAACGTGATGAATATCGCACTTGAGCCAGTTGCGAAATTTTTTCAAGAACATGGGATTGTTGCCCAATACACTATGACTGGTTCTCCATACCAGAATGGTCCAGTAGAAAAAACAAATCGAGCATTGTTGGATATGGTGCGAAGTATGCTTAACAACTCCATTCTTTCTAAGTTATTGTGGACAGAAGTTTTTAAGATAGCTATGTACATACTAAATCGGGTTCAAACTAAGGCAATTTGCAAAATGCATTTGAGTTATGGAAAGGTTGAAAATTGAGTTTACAACATGTACACGTTTGAAGTTGTTCTTGTAAAATAAGAGTTTATAATCCGCAGGAAAAGAAATTAGATCCTAGGACTAGTAATGGATATTTTATTAGATATTTAGAAATGTTTAAAATATATAAATTTTATTATCCATCATATCACATTAAGTTTATGGAATCAAAAAATGCTAAATTTATTGAGAATAACTTGATTAGTGGGAGGGATTAATTTCAGAATAAAATTTTTGAAAATGATTATTTAGAACCGTCCACTTCAGGTACTAAAGTGATTATCATCAACAATATTCCTTCAGTATAAATGGATATTGATCCAATAACGATTGATATTTAACCAAATAATAATCAAATTCCACAGACTGGTGATACTTTAGTAGACCAGGTTCTTAAACAACCAGTTGTACAACATATTCCTCAAAAAAATGTTGAAACAACCGATTTTTAATGATTGTATTATATATTTACAAGAGTCAGATTATAATATTAGCGTTATAAATAATCCGAAAATATTTTTACAAGTCATGAATTGTGAGCAATCCGACTTATGGCATAATGCCATGAAATATGAGATGAATTCTATGTCAACGAATGAAGTATAAAATCTTGTTGAGTTGTTTAAAGGATTCAAACCCATAGGATGTAAATGGATCTTTAAGATTAAAAATGATTTATTAGGCAATATTAAGAGATATAAGGTTAGACTTGTTGCCAAAAGATTCACTTAGAAAGAAGTAATTGATTACACAAAGATATTTTCTTTTGTATCTAAAAAGGATTCTTTTCATGTAATCATGGCACTAGTAACTTATTTTGATTTAAAGTTATATCAAATGGATATAAAAACGGTATTCGTTAATAGTGATCTAGAAGAAGAGATTTATATGATACAACCTGAATGATTCTTTTTGGATGATGGTGAACATTTGGTTTATAAGTTTAAAAAATTTATATATGGGTTGAAACAAGTCTTCCGACAGTGGTATTTAAAATTTCATGATATTATTTATTTATTTGATTTTGAAAAAAAATCGTGAATCAATGTAGATACCATAAGATTAGTAGGAGTAAAATTTATTTTCTTGTTCTATATGTGGATGGTATACTATTTACAACCAATGATAAAATCTTTCTACATAAGGTAAAACAATTCTTTTCTAAAAATTTTGATATGAAAGATATGGGTGAACATCTTATGTTATTGGTATTAAGATATATAGAGATAGATATAGGGGTATTTTAAATCTGTCTCAGGAAATTTATATCAAGAAAGTTCTAGAAAGATTTCGGATGAAAGATTACTTTTCAAGTGTAGCACCAATTGTTAAGGGAGATAAGTTCAATTTAAACCAATGCCCTAGAAATAATATCAAAAATGAACAAATGAACAACATTCTGTACGCTTTAGCTGTTGAAAGTATTATGTATGCTCAAATCTGTATAAGACCTGACATAACTTTTGCAGTTGAAATATTGAGACAATATCAGAAAAACCTAGGATTGGACCACTGGAAAGCTACAAAGAAAATTTTGAGGTACCTTTAAGGGACCAAAGATTACATGTTTATGTATGGACGAATTGATAATTTGGAAGTAGTTGGCTACTCAGATTCTGACTTCGCTGGCTGTGATGATTTAAGAAAATCAACATTTAGATACATCTTTATATTAGCTAGTAGAGCTGTATATTGGAGAAGTGCTAAGCAATCACTGATTGCTACTTCTATTATAAAGGCCGAGTTCGTTTCATATTTTGAGACTACCTCTCATAAAGTATAGTTAAAGAGTTTCATATTTAATTTTAGACTTGTGAATTCTATTTCTAAACCATTGATAATATATTGTGATAATTCAACTGCTATATTTTTGGTTAAGAATAATAAAAGTGGAAGTCAATGTAAACACATCGACATTAAGTACTTAGTTATTAGGGAATGTGTTAAGGAAAATAAAGTGATCATTGAGCACGTTAGCACTAAATTAATGATTACAAATCCTTTAACAAAAAGTATGCCACCATTAAGGTTTAAGAATCATGTAGTTCATATGGGACTTGGTTCTAGTATGTAAATTTATTACTATTAATGAAACTCTGACTATTTATTTTCTTATAAAGTGTACACATTTATTTTGAAAGAAAATAAATTTGCATTGGGGTGAAAATAAACAAGAAGTTTATTCTTTAAGTTAAGGTTATTATATTGGACCAAGAATAAACATAGGATTTATTCATTAATATTACCACATTATGGTTGCAGTAAAAAATATTATACATTTGTAATACATGAAAGAGAAATTGTCAATTTTGATAATATATCGCCATGATTTATGTATATTGTTTCTTATATATGAGAACTTGAAGTTTGTGGTTCTAGTGGAAGAATGTAGGTTACAATTCATTTAAAATGAATTTGTAACATACAAATTATGACCTTTAACTCCCCATTATGATTTTGTAACTCTAAATTCAAATTCAAAACTTATAACTGCAACATTGAGTGGTTATTAAATCTCTATTAAGTGTGAGAATTCTTTGATAGGAAAAATTCTATAAATTGGGAGTTGTTTTGTTTTATTAAGGTCCCTAAACTCAAAATTCTTATTAAATACCATCTTGAGATGATTTAGAGAGTTTAAAAAATTTTGGTAACATTAAGCAATGTTAATAAAAGTAATGGCGAGAGGTTAGTATTTCATAACTTCCACACTCAATTTTTTCAATTTTAAAATATACTTTAAAATTATATGCTTATAATATTGTATATTTTTACTAAAATGGGAGCTAAGTAAGTTAAGAAAGTTCAACTATGCAATTGTTCACCTCAATATGAATACACATTATGAATGTTTTTTTTGTTTTTCTCTTTTTTTTTTTTAATTTTTAAAAAGATGCTTTAAATGTCATAAAGAACTAGTCAACTTTGTTTCCTCAGTTTTTTCAAAATTGTTATAGTCTGTGTAACTGCATTTGGCTTCTTCTCGTAGCCTCCCATTAGCCAAGACCGAGCTTTTGAGTTAGGCAATGGGAAGATAGGAAACTCAAAGTGTCTGGAACCAGTTGGGATGTGAACAGCATTAACATTGTGGCAGCTGGCTTGGGTCGGTTTTCTTTAGGTCTCAAAGGTGAAGCAACCTTGACATTGCAGACATATGATGACATTGAGATAACCTTGAGAGAACCTTTGGCTCTTGATCGGGCAACATTTATTGAAAGACTTGGATTTTGGCTACCCAAGGCTATATGCTCTTGGCAGCAAAAGTAAACATGAAGCTAAGAGGAAAAAGCTTGAAGAGATATGGATTTCCTTTGTGATGTGTCTGCTTGAAAAGCGAAGGATTCATATCAGTCCCGTTCCTTTCAACAATTTTTTGAGCTTGAAGCTGTAAAATATTATGTTGTCATCTAAAAAAATTTGATCACAAGTTAACTTCTCCTTGGACAGCAATTGGCATCCAGATTTTGTCAGCGGGGTTTAGTTCACCTGATGTTGTATCTGTATTAATCACGAGTTAAAAGGAGAATTTGATGCAGCTTCATTCAACTTGATGGATGATGAATTTGAGGTCAAGTATTGCATGAAAGATGTTGTACAGCATGGGCGTGTATCTGTAGGACATGTAGTGTTAGCGTTGTGTTATCTTATTTGAGCTTGCCCGTAAAAAATTCTGATCAGATTGAAAATGCTGCCGCTTCTACTCTTCTCGGATTGTCATTGATCACATAACAATCGTTCTTGCAAGGGAAAAACCAAAGTAGCATGCTGAAGGATGTAATTGAAACTGAAACCTGCAATGGCAATCGATCACTTTGCAATCCCTTTGGCGAATATATATTTTTCGACTTCTGTTATACAATGCTTTCACTTTGCATGAGAACCAAATTAAAGAGTCGGTGAATTACCACCAGCCGGCATTAACATGCTCAAATGAATCACTATAACAATGAGCATGCTAGAAGAATGATGGAAAACTTCGCTTCCAAAAGCCATTTAACAAATCCACCTATTTCCCATTTATCCTACACTTGTACATTTCTCTACATTTTTTCACATCTTTCCCAAGGTTTCTTTGATTAACTGAAATTTGAAAAATAAACAAAGTGTGTGTTATACATGAGTTACAACCTTGCTCTGTATAGCAATTACAGAAAGCATAAACTACATTACTCTACTGGGTAGTTCGATAAACTGCGAACTGATTGCAAATTTCCACTTTTCAACGAGGCTGCTGGATACGTCGGATGCTGCACTTTGGGTTCACATTCTTAGCTGGCTTCTCGACATATTTGGCTGGTTCCATGGAAGACTTGGGAGATTTCAACAAGCTCAGATTATCCTTCAATGCCTCTGCATCCTTTTCCAATCCTATTAATCAACATCATATTTCAGTCAAATGTGTCCTACCACACAGTCTAAAACCACGATTCTGTGAGTATATTATAATATTCATTAGAAATATTCAAAGAGTTCATCCATACCGCCATAAGCATGAAAAAGGGATGAAACATTTTCAGCTTCATCATCAGATTCCATATTAAAGAAACTTTCACCAGCATCCAGATCAAATGTATCTGGAAGCAAGTCGGCAATGTTACTCCCATCAAAGTCGTATTCGCCATCGTCATAAAAGCCATCCTTGTCCTGGTGCTGGCTAAGCCAGTAGTCCCGGTACCATGTTGAGGTTGTGATCAGTTGCCACCATTCAGGAGAGAAATCCTCCACTTGACGTAACGCAGCGGGAATAAAGAGTGGGGCATCAGGATTCAATGTCGACCTTCCTCCTGAAACTAGCGCCATCAAAATCTAATCTTCTCTTGTAATCTGTAATCTAAATCAACAAAAGGAAGAGCACAAACAATTAAAATAAGAAAATTCCTGCCAAACCTCAACATCTTGATATTGAATCGTTATGAACCCTCGGGGTAAGGGTGCATCATCTTCACCAACTATCCATAACGGACATTCAAATTTATAAAATCCCATTTCACCAGACACAATCAAATTCAATTTTTGCATCCTTAACTATGGATACAAAAGCCCAGTTCAAGCAGATTCCAAATTTATTAATAACACGAGCAATGATCTAAACATCAGATCCCAGCAACAACAGCTTGTAAAAACAAAAATTTCAAAAATAAAGAAATAAAACGCTTGTTAAAAATAAACATATAATTACACATGCTAACATCATATTTTGCAGCTTAAAATACTAGATCAAAAGTTTTTTTCTGTTTTCTTTAAATAAATAATAAAAATAAAAACAACAAAAGCAAAATAATACTTCCGTGGACGATCTATATCCAGTATTTCATAATAAAAATAATAACGGTAATAATAAGATCAAGAAGATCAGGTTCTGAATCAATCAAAACCTTCTAGCTACTGAGAAAATGCAATTCTTTCACTTCTACTTTGCTTGTTTCAGTTTCAG
>CP135558.1:1225850-1277885 GCA_032402905.1 Khaya senegalensis | reverse complement strand
GTCCCAGAACTAATTCATTGTTATTCCAGTTTCTCAGCTCTTATTGCAAGTTTGGCAATTGAACCATAGTTTTTCTCCTTGAATAATGTAAGCGGAAGGATTTATGAAACTTCTTGTTCTGTGGCGAGAACTATTTTTTAATGGTATGAGATATTTCTGCATACTGTTGTTGCCTTAACTTATTTTTATTACATCAATGTTGTGGCTGAAACATGTGTGGTCCCTTTAGAGGGCCGGCCATGAACAATGTTGGCCCAGTCCGGTAGACAAGAACCTCCATGGGCTCCTCAGCCCAAGATGGGCCGGGCCTATGGGCCCAGAGAGAGAGAGAGGTCTAACCCGGCATGGCTCGCCTGGGCAGAGTTTATGAGACGTAGGATTTTTTTTTTTTTAATTTTTTTTACATGGGCACAGTTTGCTTCAGTCTGCGAGCTTGCATTATTCCTATTTTTGCAGACCGAGTTGGTCCATTTGTTGTTTCAGTGTCAACGAATAGGATATTATGATAATAATTGACTTTATCATTTATGTGCAATTATGTTAGAGGTATCGAATTGACTATGATACTAAATTAAGAATGTTATAATTGTAAAGTTAAAATTAAAAGTACAGTGAAGTATGCAAAAAATAAAAAAAAAAAGAAATTGAGAAATAAAGTCAAGAGCATAAGTTTGATTTCACTTTCAATTTTTCAAACTTTGGACCCTAGTAAATTTACTTATGATTATCTAATAAGTAAAATACAATTAGTTATTGGTGGATGTTGCAACGTATAACAATTTGATAATTGATTGAGTTGGCACATGTGGATGTCTTATATAATTTTTTTAAAAGTTGATGCTAGTAAAATTTGGTTAAATATTATATAAAATTATCAATAGAGTACACTTATTTGACGTTAATCTTTTTGTTTTATTGGAACTTATAAATATAGAAGAATTTTAATAATAAGTACTTGTTTTTATTTTTCTTAATATATCATTTGAGCAATACAAGTACCATTATCTTCATTTATCATTGTTAGAATATTTGTAGTTGCTTGTGCTTTTAATATGACTAATAATAATCACTCTAATCATATAAATTCTCTGCTATGTAGTGCAAGAACTTTAGACTAATCAAAGTATATGTGTAAAACCCTTATATGGTAAGTAACATTATAGTGTTATGTATAATATTTTGTTAAATTAGTTTATTTTTATAAGACTTTAGTTAGATTTCTTTATTTGGTTAAAAGAATGGAAGGGAAAAAGAAATCTTTTTAGGAGTTCTTATTTCTCATAAGTGAGGGAATGATAATTCTTCTCTTAGAAAAATGATGATTCCTTTTTTAAGAGTGATGAATCATAATTTTTTCCTAAAAAATGATTAAATTTTCAATTTTGTCACCTATTTATGTAGTTTATCATATATATTTTTTATTTTGATTAATTTAATATAATTATTTTTAATTAAGTAATTATTTTAAAAAATTGTTAACATAATATTATCTATTTTTTTATAAATTAATTTATCATCATTAATATTTATTTTTATTATAAAAATTTGATATCATCTTATAAATAATAATAATAATTATTTTTGTCATAATTCTAATTATAGATTTTTTTTTATATATATTTCATATTTATCTATAACTTTATTTTATAATCTTTTAACTATTGTAATTCATACAACTAGTAATATTTGATAATTTTTAATTTTTATTATATATAAATATTATTGATGTAATTATATTTTTATTTCTTAATTTTTTTTAAAACAAACAGACTATCAAATAAAATAAGAAAAATAACATTATTAGTAGTTATAATATATATTTATAAATGTTATTGAAAATTGAATACACTTTTAATAAACTAATTAAAGGCACTTAATTATTAACGTAATTATATTTTTATTTTTTTAAATTTTTTTTAAAGATGAATTGATTATCAAATAAAATAAGAAAAAAACATTATTAGTAGTTGTAATATAAATTTTTAAATGTTATTGAAAATTGAATACACTTTTAATAAAGTAATTAAAGACACTTAATTATTCATGCAATCATTTTTTTATTTTTTTTTTTAAAATTTTTGTAAAGAAACACTTGCTATCAAATAAAATAATAAAAACTAATATTATTAGTAAATCTAATATAAATTTATAAATATTATTGAAAAATTAATACACTTTTAATAATTAAAGACACTTAGTTATATGAATATCAAGTTTAGATTATGTTTAAAATTAATTTATTCGTGAAAATTCATATGCAATTGAATTTATAAATTTTAAATAAAAATAAGAGATGAATTCAAAATATAAAATATATTTTTTTAATATTTATAGAATATTTTTATAATAAATAAATATATTTACATAGTTTAAGTTTAAACAATTTGTTACTAAATTAAGTATTAAATTTATAGGATCCGTTTATTTCATATTTGAAATTGAAATGTAAAATTAATTTAATTTTTTAATAATGAAATACATTAAATATTTCAATCAAAAAAAGTATTTTTGTTCAAATGAAATATAATTAATCAATATAATATGTATTTATATTTAATAATGTTATCAAAATATATTTACTAAATATTATCACAATAATGATTAAAATTCAAAAATAAAAATAATAAATAGATAGTATAACTTCTGTAAATTAACAATGTTGGAATTGTATAAAATTTATTAATTAAAAGGATGTATTAATTAATTAATAAATTGATAATTTATTAGTTTATAGAGTGTATTTATAATTTAATAAACCTAAGAATTCATTAAATTTCACAAATTTAATCAAGTGAATATTAATTAATCAATTAAATACACATTAAACTAAATAAAAATAAATAAATTTGTTGTACTTATCTACTTAATTAAATAATATTTATAATAATTGTATTAATTTAATTAAATTTAGTCAATAAATTAGATTAGAAATAACCTTTAAATAAATAAACACAAAGTCTTATTATATTTTATAGTAAATTACTTAAGGATTTGAGATAGCTTTTCATTTAAAAGATATTCAAAAATTGACCATGATAGATAAGATTCGTAAAGAATTTCGCGAGTCATAGTACAAAACATCTTATATTCACTCAAAAAGAATTATAGCAATGAGTTTTTGAAAAATTAGAGATGAGTGTAATTAAATTTAAATTTTTTAAAAAAGCAAGTATTAATAAAGTTATGTTTTAATAAAATGAAAGAATTGATGCATGACAATTTGAGAATTTTATAAACTTTTATATTATGAACTTGTAAAAGATGAGTTAAATGGTAAACCTAGACATCTGCATGGTTATGGTGAATTTTGTTTTATTGAAAAATATTAATTTTTAAATTTTTAATTATTTTTTGATACTGATACTAGGATGTTGGAAACTAATAGTTTTTGTAGAATGTCCAAATGACGAAATTATTTATGTTAATGAAATCATATTAACCAATATTATATTATATTAAAATTTTAGGGTTAAATTCGATATTTTTAAATCGTTATGAACTTTTGAATTAACATAGCTCGCTATTGCAGAATTCTCTTTGGCAAAATTTGATAATCCTAAAATGAAATCTATTTAAAATAGTTATAGTACGAATTTAATCCCAAAATATTTATTACTTTGCTTTTTATATGTCTATATGATCTTTGAAAAATTATATGATATTTGAGTATACATTCTATTTTCTTAAAATCAAATATTGAGAGAAACTCAATATATATTTTTTAATACTGTTATAATAAATGGTTAAGTTTAAAAGATAATAAATAATTTTGTGTAAAGTTAAAAGTCAATAATTTTATGTGGTCTTGTGTTACGATTACTTAGGATTGTTTTTTAATTTTATGATAAAAGAATGTCATTTAAGATATAAAATAAAATATTAAATATCATAAAGTCAAATTTGGCAAGTTTTGAAAAATTAAGTTGTGTGTGGATGAGATCAATAAAGAGATATCTCTAAGGTTTGATTAATTGTATTATATTTTATGGTTGTGTATGTGAGGCTTATAAATGTTAAGCTTTGAATATAAGTTAGAGTGTATAAGTTAATTTTATTTTGTTTTGTTTTGTTTTGTTTGTCAAAAAGTAATTATATTAGACATTTTAAAATGAAGTCACAATAAATGTATATATGTGTTTAACTATATTTTTAAAAATATTTTTCAATTATATACTATTACAGAAGTATTGATTTGTACATGATTATGTGTTAATGAGACTGTTTATTTTATGTTTTCAATGATGAATTACTTGGCATTATACATCAACATAAGCATTGTGCTTTAAGTGCATTTCTAATTGACAACCAAACAATAAATTTTTCTTTTTCTCAAGAACTATATTTGCAAAAGCTTTACTTCTAAAATCTTCGGTTTCAAGAGCTCTACATGAAAGGTTATATCCTCGAACAAAGAAAAAACTGGAATAAGACTGATTTGAGGTGGATTAGTTCAGTTCTCATTGATTTTGTATTTTATATTTTAAATTAAAATTTTGTAATAATCAATTTAATTTTTAATATTTTCTAATTTTTCAAATCAAGTCCGAATAATTTAAAAAAAGTTGATGAATTTAACCAATTAAAATGGGTTACATGTACTTTTTAATTTAAATTTAAATTTTTTTTCAATTTTTAGTTTAGTTCAAATTTGTAAACCTAATACCAGAAATCAAATCGATTGTCGTCTGGACTGGTTTAATGTTTGACTCTCAATACAAAAAGCACACAATAATTTTAAAATATAAAGACTGGACCAAATTGGACAATTTGATCCAATTTTTCAGTTCCCAAATATTTTGACCCAACCCCAATCTCAACTCAAGAATTAAATTCTATGCTAATATGAAATTATGTAACCTTTAAAAATTTATTTATTTATTTTTTATATGTATATATTTTTATTTATATAATGCCAAAATTTATTTATTAATATTCTCGTTTATCGACTATCAATAATCACAGGAGTGTAGCTTTTCGGGTAAAGTTTAGATTTGTACTGGAACTAGTCCCTTTGTAAATGGATAGTTAATCGCCAATTCGCATCGGAGAAAGGAGGGTGTAATAGAAAATAAGAAGAAAAAGAATAACAAGAAATCTTTGTAAAATCTTCATTTTTCAATTTATAACAGCAAGACAGACAGTGGGCAACGAGTTTCATAACTTAAGATGTTTCTATTTAATTTTAATTTACTTAGTGACAACGTGAATTAAGGAGGAGGTTGCTAAATAAGTCTTGCTGTGCTTTTCACTTTAAACCTTTGCTTTGCCTTGCTTTGCCTTGAGTTGTCTGTCATAGAAATGAACAGAAGGAGAAGCCAGTTAGAGTCCTTGGTAAGCTTGCGTTCTATACCTTTTTCTTAATCTATTATTCAAACTTGGCTGCTCCTGTTTAATATTATTCCTAAAAGAGTACACTTTAACAACTAATTCCAAGCTTGATAAATAAGAAAAGATAAAGGGAGATACTTCTTCCAAAACCACAAGTTTCCCCCAAGTAGTCCAGCTGCCTTTCACAAATCATTTAACTAGATTTCCAGTACTTATCTATGAGATCTGGACTTGCAAATCAATTAATTTGCATAAAAAGTCAGAAAATTCTAGTTTTAATTCTACTTATAGTTATAATTATGGCAAAAATGAAAGATGCAGGGCTGGTCCCCTCAATGAAAAAACCAGAACTGGGTTGTGGCGCCTCCAGCAGTCATGAAATACTGGAGATTTTAATCCAAAATGATTCCAACGAATTTCCCGAGGATGACAAACTGTGGCTGAAATCAATAATCAACGGCGACGGCAAGCAAAATTTTGACAAAACAAGAAGAACATTGAAATTGCAGAAAGTTCCCAGGATATTTCGTGAGATTGAAGCAAACCAAATTTGCTTCGATCCTTTAGTGGTTTCCATCGGTCCTTATCACCATGGGAAACCTGAGCTTCAGTTCATGGAGAAGCATAAGTCTACAATGGCTCGTCTGTACGTTAATAATAATCTGGAGACGTTTGAAAAGTTGTATAAGAAGGTCGTGAACGTCGCAAATGCTGCAAGGGAATGCTATACCGATGAGGATCTAATCAAAAAGTTCAACCACAAGCAATTTACCAGGATGATGTTTCTTGATGGCTGCTTCGTTCTCCAATTCATCTACTGCTTCGCATATAATAAGCGTAAGGATTTACAAATGAAGAGCAACATTGCAGCTAGCGTGCAAAGAGACTTATTCTTGCTAGAAAATCAACTCCCATTTCAAGTTCTCAAAGAGTTGATGAGCTTGAGATTCAATGAAAATGAATGGCAGAACATGTTCAGCAATTTCATCGCACAAATTCGTGGACCTCCTCTCAAAGCTTCATGCAAAGAAAAGATAAGCGAGTTCATTTCAGGTAAAAGAAAAGGTAAAGTGGCAGATAAGCTGATACAGTTGGTAGATGAACCTGCACATCTTCTTGAAATCATCAGACGACAGCTCATCGGTGAATCTGGGTGTACAGCTCCTTCACGAACCAGCACTGACTGGTATTCGTATCGTTCAGCCAAGGAGCTTAAGGCCGTGGGAATCCACTTCAGGCCGAGTAAAACTCGTCAACTAACAGATGTCAATTTCAAATCAATGTTTTTTGCAGCCATACTGTATCTTCCACCTATAACCATAGACGATTGTACCAAATCCATGCTTCTAAACATGGTTGCATACGAAGCCTGCCTCGATAGCCCAGATGATTTCGGCGTTTCTTCTTACATTTGCTTCATGGATTCAGTGATTGATCACGCTGAAGATGTAAAGGAGCTTCGATCAAAGAGCATACTTCTGAATATTCTTGGAAGCGATCAACAGGTTGCACACCTTTTCAATCAGATATCTAATAATTTGGTGCCAAATCCTTATGCTTATGCTGTTGTCAAAGATCGAATTGAAAAGCATTACAAGAATAAGTTCAAGATTTGGTTGGCTGAATGGCTGCATACTCATTTTACAAGCCCTTGGACCCTTCTTGCTTTTGTGGGTGCCGTATTGGCCCTTGTCCTCAGCGTCATTCAGTCATTTTCGAATCAGATATCCAAATTGTTCGGAATAGAATTATGACTTATGTACTTAAATATTTTTCTTCTAAACATTTTTTTTTCTAGTTTAAGTAAATCATTTATCTTGATCATTTAAATTGAAATTTTAAATAGAATGTTAGCGTATATTGTAAAATAAGATTTAATTAAATAATTGCTATTAATCTTAACTCAAATAGGTTTTAATAATATAATTGATCATAATTCTAAGCAAGTAAAAAACTAGGATTCATGGTTACGTCTTTTAAGTTATCATGAAGTAAGATCTATCATATGGTTGAGTCCTCGATAACTTAGAGATATGTTTCATAGATTATATGAACATATATTTGTAAGGTAAAATTTATACAAACAATGTTTACCCAAGCTATTTGAGATGATTAATTATTTAAATATGTTGACACAGTTTTTTGAATAAAATTATTTATTGGATGATAGTATTTATTTGTGAATTTATTTATAAATATAGATATTTTGAAAATATCATTAGAATAATTTAGTGTCTTGGAGTAAATATATAATCAAATAGTTAGGCATGACATTTATAGTAAGCTTGATTTAATTATGAATATTAAATAGATAATTAATCAAGTAAATATTAAATATTATTGGTATGTGATTAAACCCAAATTTAATTTAAAAAGTTTTAAATTAAATGAATTTTTATTATATATACATGGGATTTTTAAGAATATTTTTTCAAAATAGCCACTTTTAACTTTTGATTTACCAAACTAATTTCTTTCATAATTCTTTTACCAAACAAGCTAAATACGCTAATTTGGGACTAGAGTACTTTTAACTCTACAAAACTATATTTATCTATCTAATTGCAAATATTTATACTAGACACTTTCTTTATCTAAAATTTTGAAACACATAGAGACTTTGCTTTGAAGGCAATATTCAAAAAATGTATTGTATTTCGAATCCCTTTGTTTATAATTTGTAAATTATATTTATTTTGTGGTGATTTAGCTCATATTTAGTAGATTAGTTAGAGTTTGGTGTAATCAGAACCAAAATAAAGGAAACTTTGGTCTCGAATGTAGAAAGAAAATTTCAGTCACACAGAGTGATGGGAACTATATAACGTCCTAAAAAAAGTCAAATAAATATGTGGATATTACAAAATATGTGAATATTTAATGGTTTTCAATGAGGACTAAATTGTAAGAAAATTTAGGTGAAATTTAGGTGAAATTGTATGATTTTTAAATATTTATGACCAAAGTATAATTTTAAAAAGGTTTGGGATTATTTTTATAATTTTTAACAAATTTTTCCAATAAATTTTATAGCATTTTTAGTATTTTTAGACTAGCTTCACTTGTTTTTCTCTTTCCTCATTTTTTGATCACTTTTTTAACGAGCCCCTTTTTGACCTTTGATTGATAACATTTTCAAACTACACATTCTTTTTACCTCAATCCAATTTCCAATGAGTTGGCAAAACCCTTTAAAGTTTTGAAAATTTTTTAGCTTAATTTTTTTGGCTAACTGCGACTTTTTATTGAAAATTGAGCATACCAATAAACTTATCTTGATAAATAAAATAAAATCATTGAAAAGTTTGGACGCAAAAGTCACCAAATTTTTTTTGTAAAAGTTGCTAAAGTCACGAATTTCTAATTAGATTTTTGGAAAAACAGACCACACCATTGAATTTAGGTGTTGAAAACTATAAGACCTATAATGACTCATTATCTAAATCGTTGGATTCTGAGTTCCATCATCATTGACCGGCATTAATCGGTGAATTAATCGGTTAACGGTCAACTCTCATTCAACTCTTTCGTATTAGGCCTTTTGAATTTTTTTTTTTAACCCCGAAGGCATCTGCTGACTCATTTCAATGAGAGAAAATTAATGATGAGCTCATAATTATCAAATAACTTTTTAAACCAGTAAGCATGTAAATCGAGATAATCGAGATAGGGATGCTGTTACTTAGTTATTTATTTTTTTAAAATATAAATAGGATATACATATTTACATATGTTTATAATTATGATTATGCCTTGAAACTAAATTTAAATTGTTTAAAATAGATTATATATATTTTTTACAATAAAATGTTTAGATGGCATGTTTTACAGTTATGGTATGTTGGACTTGTATTAATTTAAATATTTTATCTATGTATTGTCTGCATGGTGTGAAAATATATATAAAATATATGATTTTGGTGAATAGTATATAAGATGGGTTTCATTGATTTCTTATTGTTATGCTACTGAAATTTTAATTAAATATTTTATATTACTTGTATATAGTTACAATGGTGATGTGACCTTAGGCCAGTATATAATATTTTATATATATATATTAGATATTTTTGTAACTATAATGTATAATTTATAGTAGACTTTTGAGGGGTATAGGTGAGTGAAAACTGAATGAAATAGAAGTGGTAGATAGGTGTTGGTGTGCTTCTTCATTATATTTTGTATTGATTGATTTATGTTAAATTGATAATGTTTATTTTAATTTTGTGTGTGTGTGTGTGCGCATGTGTGTGTGTACATATATATATATATATGTATATGTATATATTTTGAATAAAAAGTTATAAAAGGGTAAATTTTCAGTTTTAGCATCATTGATGGTTTTATTGAAATTTGGCATGCAAAATTTTTAAATTAACTATGCAGACTTTTGAGTAAAATCATTTTAAATTAGTGATGTAAATCCTTACTGAGTACAATAGTTTTGTTCACCTATTTTTTTTCCCTCTAGAAATATTTTCAACGTGTCATGGATATTAAGAAGTAAGTAGTACACTAGAGTATTAAGAGATAAAATGAGCGGGTTTCTAATTGCTAGTTAGTATATTCTGATTGATTTGTCTTTAAATTATCAAACTTCTGACCATGTCATGATGCATGATTTATATAAACCACTAAAATTTAAATTATTTATTTTTAAAATAAAATAGGAGTTTGCATATTCTTGTGCGATTTTATTGAGTTTATTATTATTATTATTTTTAAATATATTTTGAGATTTTGGGGTATGTTTTGGACTTTTTGACTTTTAGAATTTTGACATATTTAAATTAAAATTTTGACTTTTTAAACTTAACAGTCACTTACTATAATTTCGATTTTGACAATTTGGTATTAGAGTATAATTTTACTTTTTTAGGATACAACACTTGAAAATTAAGATTTTAAAATTTAATTTTATTGATTTTAATCGTTTTGGTCCATATGTATCATTTTAGTGAAAAAGTATGATAAATGATACAATATTAATAGAATAAATCCACAAAAAGCCTTGGATTTATTATGCTAGTATAATAAATACAATTGAAAGCATGTGTCTAATATATTTGGTAGATCTTTGATATATGAATTGATGATTGAATGGAGATAGTTTGAGCCTAAATTTTTATGATTTATTATTACTGGTATTAGTTCTCTCAGATGCCATGTTGCTTATTAGGAATTATTTGATGAATTAATATTCTTTTGGTGATTATTATATTTTAGAATAGTTAGATAATGTAAGTAGAGTTGTTGAATGATTATGTGATTGAAAGGGATATCAATTTGTAAAATTTTTTAAATTGATGTATAATTTATAGAAAATGCATTAGTTGAACATATTAATAGTATAGATCATGATATGATCAAAATGATACTTTGAATCATTTATATTTAGTATATGAATGTATTAATTTAAAATTGATTTTAAAGTCCCATGGATTGGATTATGTGGTATTGTAAGACATGATTATTATCATTTTAAGATTCTTATATTTTACATGTATTATTTTAGGACATAGAATAGAATAATAATAAAATGTTCTTACAATTTTAGGATAATTTATTCAATATATCAATTGATAATAAATTTATTATGAAAATTTTCTAATTTAAATAATAATTTTGTTATAATATTATAGATTTTAATTAGATTAAAAAAGAGAAATTTCATGTATAAATGTTGGAAGTGGTTAGAAATTATCTAAGAAATATCAAAAGTGTTATATATTAGTAAACTATTAAGAAATTTGGAAGTATGTCTATAAGAAATTTCACATGTGAGGTTATGAAGGTTTAAATATACCACTACATATTTTACAAATAGAGGTTAATAAAAGTAGTCATGTATAAATAATTTAAGAAGTGAAGTTGTTGCTTTTTTAGGAATAATGTAATCTTGTTATAGGTTAGATTAAGCCATAAGGAAAATATTTGAAATTAAAAGAGGTGTTTTTGAGGTATATGTTAGGTATAAATCTAGATATATGATTTTTAGCCACTCTATTCAATTTGATTGATTTAATTGTGATAGTTGGCATACATTTAATGTTATCCTAGGTATTGATTGGTTATATAATTATCGAGTTACAGTTGAATACTATAACAAGGAAGTCACATTTTGAGAAAAGATTAGAAAGTTAATAATATAATAAACTCGTTCACGTATGAGATCTCTTAGTCCTGTTTTATAGTGTGTGATGGTGGATAAAAGAAATTAGAGAGAATTTGAATACTTGTGATTGATTTAGGAAAAATTTGTTATTAATTGACAAACCCTTTTTATATTAAAAGTTGGTGCATTTTTTGATATGTTTTCTAAGAAATTGTCCAAATTACTAGTGGACATGTTGATAGAGTTTTATATTTATTTAATTTTCATATTTTTTGGTATCATATGACATTGACTAAATTAATAGATTGTGAAAGGGATTGATACACCATGATGTTTTTATTTAAAAAGCCATGGTTTTGTTTACCAAGAAACATGATGGTTGACTATGTATTGATTATATCTAATTGAACTAAGTTACTATTTAAATTAAGTATTCGTTGTTTCGGTAGAAAGAGTTATTTGGCCAGTTAGGTGGTTTAAAGAGTTTCTTTGAAAATTGAATCAGACTTAGAAAGCCATCAATAGAGGACTAGGGCTGATGATATAACAAAAATATAAATTAGGATATGATATGAGCACTTTAAGTTTTAGTTGTATCATTTATGCTAATCTAAGCCCCATCATCTTTATGGACCTCATAAATAAGATTATTTTAAACCTTATTTAAATTGGATAATCATAACTTTTGATGACATCTTAATGTATTCTATGACTTGAAAGGAATATGGGACTATTTGTTGTATACTAAGAAGGAAGAAATGTGACTAATAGATGTTAGAAGTTGGGTTATTAGGATACTTTTTTAAGGATAATATATCAGTGGATTTAGTTAAGATAAAGGCTATATTATGTTGGATGAGGTATATATACAAAGTTTTCTTAGGATAGTTGTTTATTATCGATGTTTTGTTAGAAGCTTCCTTCAAATAGCTAGGATATTAATAAGATGGACAAGGAAGAAAGTTAAGATTGTTAAGATGACAAGTTTATAAAGTTTTCTTAGAATTGAAGGGACAATTGGCAAGTATTTCAATCCTTATCGTATCCATCGATGAGAAACTATATATAATTTATGCAAATACTTTAGTTATTGCATGAGAATGTATTTCGATGTAAGATAATAATGTAATAGGTTATTATACTATTAGGTAGTTAAAAGTTCATGAGAGGAAATACCTTACTTATGATCTTGAGTTGGTTATTGTGATTTTACCCTTAAGGTTTTATGAGGGTTAAGTTTAAAGTACATACTTAGATTATAAGAATTGAAATATTTTTTATTCTAATTTAATTTGAACTTGAGGTGACAATGTACTTGGAGAAGTTAATATAGTAGATGATATTTTGAGTTGTAAATTTAATAAAAATTTTTGTATTTACGTTTTTAGAAGATTAAAAGAAACCAATGACAATTAAAGATTTTGACTTGCAATATTGTGAGGATAGTCATCTAGCTTATATTTATAATATAGTTGTAGTTTTAACACTTATGGTGATAATGAAATAGAGATAGTGATTGGATGAATATTTGAGGACAAGATAAATCAACTGTCAAATGATGAATAGTTGGATAGTTGGAGAATAAATGCAGATGATATTTTTTTTCTTAATAAAAAAATAGGTTGTATTAGATGATATCAAATTTAGAGATTATATTTTTGTAGAAATACATCAATATGAGCTTATTGTACACTCGAAAAGTTGTAAGACATGTATAGATTTTAAGGGGGTACTATAGGTAGAAATGAATGAATTGTGATATGACTGAGTATAAATCTTAAAGTATGACCTGTCAATTGATAGAGGTTGAATATTTAAGGCTAGCAAGGATGTCATTAATTTTGTATATTGTTAAGTGGAAGTAAAACCATATTTTCATGGATTTGTGATTAGTTACCTAAGAAATCAACAAAGGTTGATGCGACTTGTGATAGACACTAGATTAAATTTTGGACTGCAAGATTAATGTCCTCTATAGTAAAAAAATTTCTCTTATTAAAATTTTATAAAAATATCATAGTAGTGAGAAAATAATTTGAGAGCTCAAGTATAAAATTCGATAGTATTATCTGTATTTATTTGACTTCTAAGTATATACATTGAATTTTGAGATTAAAATTTTCTTTTAGGGGATAAGAGTTATAATATTTTACAAAATGTTAAATAAATACATGGATATTATAAAATATGTAGATATTTAATGGTTTTTAGTAATAATTAAATTGTCAGAAAATTTAAAAGAAATTTTATGATTTTTGAATATTTGTGATTTAAGTATAATTTTTAAAAGGTTTAGGGTCATTCTCTAATTTTTAAAATTTTTTTCCTATAAATACCCTAGTATTTGGAGTATTTTTAGATTAGCCCTGCCTTTTTCTCTCTCTTTATTTTTTAGTTACTTTTTTGACTTTCTATCAAAAATTTTTTAACTCAACATTCCGACCAACCCTAATCTTCTATAAAAAAATTGACCACACCAGTGAACTTATCTTGACTAATAAAACAAAATTATTAAAAGGTTCGAGCCCAAAAATCGTCAAATTTTTTTCAAAAAAAGTATTGGAGCAACGACTTTTCGACCATATTTTTGACAAATGGTGTGCTGGATGGAAAACAAACCATACCATTAAATTCAAAACATAAAAAATTATAAAACTTATGAGTATCCATTGCTCGAATCCTTGGATTATGAGTTACCATCATTATTGACCGGTATTAATTGGCAAGTTAATTTTTTAATTGTCAACTCTTGATCAACTCTTTCGTATTAGGCTCTCTAAATATTTTTTTTAAACCCTACAGCCATCTGCTGAACTTATTTTGATGAGAGAAATTGAACTTTGAGCTCAGAATTACCAAATAACTTTTTAAACTTGGAAGCACGTAAAACAAGGTGATTTAGGTAGGAATTCTGTTACTTAGTTATTTATTTTTTTAAAATATAAATTAGATATACATATTTACATATGTTTATGCTTATGATTATGACTTGAAATTGAATTTAAATTTTTTTAAATTAATTATTCTTTTTTATAATAAAATATTTGGTTGGCATATCTTGCAGTATTGGCATGCCATGTTTGTGTTAAATATTTAACTTGAGTATTATTTGTATGGTACGAAAAAATATATAAAATGTATGATTTTGATGAATAGTATGCATGGTGAATTTTATTGATTTCTTGTCGTTATGTTGCCTAAATTTTAATTAAATATTTTATATTACTTATATATAGTTATAATGGTGATGTGGCCTTGAGCCAATATGTAATATTATATGTGTGTGTATATGTGTGTGTGTGTGTGTGTGTGTGTGTGTGTGTGTAGGTGAGTAGGAGTTAAGTGAGATAGGAGTAATAGATGGATATTAATGCGCCTCCTCAGTGTATTGCGTATTGATTGATTTAGATTAAATTGATAGTTTTATTGAAATTGGACGTACAAAATTAACTATATAGACCTTTAGGTAAAACCAGTTTAAGTAAGTGATGTTAATCCTTACTGAGTATCGTAGCTTTGCTCATCTCATTTTTTTTGCTTTCAGAAATATTTTTAGTGTGCTGTGGATATTGAAAAATAAGTAGTACACTTAAGTACTAAGAGATAAAATGAGCAAGTTTTCAGTTGTTAGTTAGTTGATATAATTTAATTAACTTGTATTTAAATTATAAGACTTTTGATTATGTGATGATTTATGATTTATATGGATTACTAGAATTTAAGTTATTTATTTTTAAAATAGAGCAAGAGTTCACATTTTCTTGTGAGATTTTATTGAATTTATTTTTATTATTATTTTTAAATATATTTTAAGACATCGAACTATTTTTTGACCTTTTGAATTTTAAAATTTTGTTGTATTTAAATTAGAATTTTAACTTTTTAAACTTAACAGTCACTCTTCTTAATTTGGGTTGTGATAAACTAAGTCAAGTGTGATTGAAACTAAGTTTGTGTTACATTGTTTTAAGTTTTTAGACTTTAAGGAAACCAAAAAAGCATTTGTGGTTATACATTGTCTTTACAACAAACATATGCCATGCATACGTAACAAATGGGTGATACAACAATCACAAAATTCACATATAAAAAAAGTGATAATTTCTTAAGTATACTTGAAGTAAAATAACAAACTTAATCAAATCATATCTTGGTACTTCTTGCCTTTTTTCTTAAGGATGACAACTTTTTTTATTATATTTATCTGCCTTTCTTGCTATTACGTGGCTCAAACTTCTGTATAAATATTGTTATATCATGAGTTCCCATGGATACATGTTAAATTGGTTTAAACCATTTACTATATACACAACCAGCTGTTTACACTATAACGTTTTCTCTAACAAATAATAGCCAATCAACCAAGTAATACAACAACTTACTAGTTTCTATGCATAATTGTTATCCTATTCACAATAATAGTTGATTAGGGACATTTAAAAATAGTATTTAAATAATTGAATTTATTATTCTAAAAGTATTATTACATTTATTAAATACACAGATATCTAATATTTTTTTAATTGTTTCATTATTATATACCTGTGTATTTAATAATATAATAATACTCTTAGAATAATAAATTTAATTAGTTGGATGTTATTTTTAAATATCCCTAATCAAGCATTATTGTAAATAGGGTAGTAATATAACATAGAGACTATTATGTGTAGTGACTAATAACAATATGTGTGTGTTAAATATAAGATATCAAGTTAACATATAAGTATAAGTTAGTGAACTAATATACTGAATCGATTCACTATGAGAACGCTACATGGATCATTATATAATTATCATTAATAATTTTTATAATAACAATGGTATATGTGATTCTTGAACTTAAGATCATTATGGTTCCTAGTATAGAGAATTATATATTTTAATATTTTAAATATCACCTGTAACAAGATAGACTATAAAAAAATAATTAAATATGTTATAACTCATGTAACAGGATATGTGTGATTAATATAGAATTTATTTCTCGTATATAATAGGGGTGATATTTAAGGTACTTTGATTGAGTGAGACTTTGAAAAGTATATGATCATATTCAAATAAGTTAATATAAGATATTGACTTTATTGAATAGAATAAATTTATTCAGAATATCAAAGAAATGTAATTGAACTATACGATGATAACACATTTTATGTCTTGTGTTCAATTAAGATATCTAAGACAAATAGATTAAATTACATGGTAACATTGGTCATAGATAATGTAATATCAAACCATTGACATTTTTATCAGTTAGATAGTTATGATGTCATGTTAGACACTGCTTATTATTTATAATATTAAAATTAAATTTTAATATTATTGCCAATATTACGAGAGTCTATTGGGTTGCACATTAATATTGGGGCTATAATATATATTATCTATAATCCTAAATGAGTTTAGAATTTGTTAAGTTATTTGAATTGTAATTTTTTCTAAGCTTATTATGTAAAAGTTGAACTAAGTTTATTAGTGTTTACTTTACTAAATAAATTAAGTTTTATAAGAAAGTCCAACCAAATAATTTAAGTCAAAATTGAAGATCTAAAATTAGTATAACTCCTTACATTGAGCTCACAACTTCATTATTAAGGCAAAACACAAAACCTAATTACAATGAGAGTCATCATTAGTAGTCTAGAAACTAAAATCAGTGTAACTTCTGACAATGAGCTCTTTCTCACCCTCATATATCATGTATCCTTAGTTCTTCTCAAGTACTTAAGACTTTTCTTGACAATTGTTCAGTGATGTTCACTTATATATGCTTGACATCTACTTATTATGCTTAGAGCATATAAGACATTAGGACAAGTACATAAGGAATCTTACTTATGCGTTGTCTCTCTTCTTGTGTCATAAGAAACTGGTTCTTAGAAAGATTCATTTCATGTGACATAAGTAGGAATCCTTCGTTAGATTTTTATATGTTAAACCTTCTTAATACTTTATTTATGTAAGTACTCTGACTTAGGTCAAGTAGTTTTCTTGATCTATCTCTATAAATTTTAATACTTAATACATAGGTAGTTTCACCAAAGTTCTTCATTGATAAGTATTTACCCAACTATACTTTTGCAGATTGTAAAGTAGAGATGTCCTTTCCAATAAGTAGTGTGTCATATACATATAATATTAGGAAAACAACACTGCTTTTATTAACTTTCTTATAAACACAAGATTCATCTTCATTTTTAATGAAACCAAACTCTTTGATTACATTATTGAAATGAAGATTCTAGTTTCAATAAACTTGCAAATTTTTTCAACATTTTTTGAAATGATAAAACCTTCAGTTGTGTCATATGCACATCCTCTAAAATTTTTTTATTAAAAATATGGTTTTAACAACCATTTGCTAGATTTCGTAGTTATAAAATGCAGCTATTGCAAGTAAAATTTTAATAGATTTAAGAATGGCAACTAGAGAGAAAGTTTTATCATAGTTAATACAATGAATTTGTTTAAAACTTTTAGTAATTAATTGCCCTTTAAAGGTATGTATATTACCATTCATGTCAGTTTTTTTATCAAAGACCCATTTGTACCCAATGGGTTTTACTCTTTTAGGTGCATCAACCAAGGTCTATACTTAATTAACATACTGGATTCCATCTTAGATTTCATGGCTTTAAGCCATTTCTTAGAATTTAGGCCTGCTATTGTTTCTTGATAGGTTGTCAGTTCATCTTAATCCATAAGTAACATGTTACCATGCTAAGTCATGAGAAATCCATATCTTTATAGCCCATGACATATTTTAGTAGACTTACGTAAGACTTGCATTACAAAAGCAGATTATTGTTTCACAATCACTTATGAACTTTGCACAAGCTCCATACGTGTTTTAGCTATTTTTTATAGATCTTAAACTTTTTCGAGTTCTATTTTCTTCCTAGTGGTCTTTCTTGAGATGAATTCTCTTTATAGAAAAATACTAGTTTGAGTAATAAATATTTTATACTCAATGAGATTATAAAAATAGTAGTGTCCATAACGAGTGCGAAAGATAGTCTTGGATATATTTTTGTCGACAATTCGCAATTGATGATATCCTTACCTTAGATCAATTTTAGAAAATACTGACACTTCTTTCTATTGATTAAAAATGTCATCTATATAGGGCAATGGGTATTTATTTTTCACCTTCAGTTTATTCAATTCTTTATAGTTAATACGCATCCAAAGTGACCTATCTTTCTTCTTCACAAATAATATTGGCGCTCCCTATAGTGAATGAATGGGGCGGATAAATCCCTTTTTCAGCAATTCTTGCAATTGCTTCTTTAATTCCTGTAGTTTAGCTAGAGCCATATGGTATGGAGTTTTTGAGATTGAGGCTACACCAGGTTTAATTTCTTAGATTGCTTCTTTTACCCTTTCAATTTTGTGGCCCTGAATTGCAGTGTCTTGCGGATGAGGAAGGATCAAAAGATTGAGTGGTGGGTGCAGGTAATGCTGGTGTAGTGGATGGTTTGCCCTTTATCATGTTAGCATTGACTTCTGTTCTTAATGCTCTAGTTAGGGCTTCTGTATAATCCACTGAAAGTTGTGTATATGATGTTAGATGGATAGTTATATCCAGTTAAAACCCCTGTAAAAATTTATCCTTCTTGAGTTCAGGTGTGCTGACTATTCTAATAGCAAATCTAGCCAAAGCATTGAATTTTGTAGAGTATTCTTTAACACTCATTCCCCCCTACTGTAAGGTCACAAACTTTTGTACCTTTGCAACTATAACGTCCGCAAACCTGTACTGTGCTTCAAAAAGCCTCTTGAATGCTGTCCAGGATAAGGTAAAGACATTTATTACTTCTTGGGTCATTTTCCACTAAATCTTAGCATCTCCTCGAAATAAGAAGGTTGCATACTCCACTTTCTCTGAATCGGTCATAATAAATAGCCTTGGGGTATTTTCTACAAATCTTATCTACTCGTCCACTACCATAGGATCATGTGTTCCCCAAAACTCTCTGAGAGAATGCTGGCTGAGTAAACCCTGAATAGGTGGGGGTTTACTCTGTGTAGTCATTGCTACCCTTTTAGTCTCTGGTTTAGTATTGGGTGCAGTCAGAACTTCAACAGATGGTTCGGGAGTTGGTGCAATAGTTGGTACCCGAAAATTCTCAGGTATTAACCCCTCCAAGGTTTCCCGTATTATTTGCTGAATCATTTTTCTAAGTTTAGTTGCATGTATAGTAATTTTGATTGGTTGTGGTAGAGCAAAAGTTTTCACCCTCTCGTGAGGGGCACAAGCTCCTTTACCTTTCCTCCATTCTCTCATAAAGCATTGACATTGCATTTTACTTAACAATATCACATACATTATTAGATAACCATAGCACTCATTTTGTATGACACATACCATTTAATTCATACCATGGCGTCCTTAACGTACACATATACCAATAAAATAACTTATGCTAGAATATACCAGTAAATCAACCACACTGAGGTAAAAAAAGCATCATATTCACATTTTATATAAACAAGTAGAAGTTTTGCTGCACGCAAATATATTATATATATAACAAAATTTATACATTGTTTATCAACAATATATATAGATATATACACAATGATACTTTTCTTATTTACAATATGCACACTGTCTTATGACATTGGACCCCAGACTCTCTCTACTCATCTTTTGAAAATAAATGACTTGCAGAATCCACCTCTGCATCGAAATTAGTATGCTCGAATATATCTGTCCATGTAGTATGTTTGGGGGACTTAGAATCTATAGGGTATAGAGTAGAGTCTATTTCTACTAAACACTTCGAGGGGTCAGTGTCTGCATAATAATCAATCGGGTTAACCTCACTACTAGAAAGATATGGAGGATACTTAGATGGGTTACCCTTGGTATTAGAGGAATCTAATAGAGGGGAATATGTGTTGGGGAATGAATGTGAGCTCTCAGACGAATCGATCTCTATGGCCAAATCAAATGGTTCACTACCACTAAGGGAAAACCATGACTTTGGTGGCTCGAGTCTAGAAGCTATAGGAGATGGGGGTGCATGTATGATGAGCTGAATGAAAAAAAGGTCAACCACTCTTAGGGGATAAGGATTTAACCCTCTCATTAGTACCTCTGGATCAGTAATAACCCTTTGCGGTGGAAGGGAATCTAAAATCTTAAGTGAAGAAGAGGTATTAAACTCTTCTATTGTAGATGCAACGATCTCATCATATCTTCTCCTAGCTAGGGCTACTCTCCATTACCTTTCAGGGTGATACCTCATCATTTCTCTTCTAATCCAACAAATCCTACAAGTCACTAATTTATTTTTATTAATGCCATTCTTATAAACCTTTATACCTTTGAAGGCATCTATTTTTCTATGTTCAGTGGCTTCAAGACCCGGATCCGTATGTGAGTAAAAAGTATTCCAATTCCTCACCTTCCTTTTAATCTTTTTATTTTTCCTCTAAATAACTAATCTCTCTAAGCCCTTTACCATGACCCTACAAAGCATTGTATTTTATTGTTGATTGACAAAAGACCAGGAGTAGAATCTTAGTCTGGGTGTAGACATACCTACAACCACATAAGCCATCTCATAAAATATATATAATGTTATAACTTATACAGGTACTAAAGTAAAAATATATACTTACAGCATTTGGTTTCGAAAACATCTTTTGAGACATTAGGCATACCACAATATAACAAAATAATTTTTTATTTAAATATCTATACTTTCACAAAATTTTTTTAGGAAAATTTGCTCTAATACCAACTTATGAGAATTCCATACTAATTTAAATAATAAATAATGACTTCTAAACAGGTATAAAAAAATAACTAATTTTTTTCTTTTATTATAATCAAAGTACATATTTATTACAATTTAACATATATACTTATTTATAATATGTATAATATATTAAAAATACTATTTATAATAAAAGTATATATGGGATTCCATACTTATTTTTTTTAAAAAAAGTAATAACTTTTAAACAAGTATATAAAAAAACACTAATTTTTTTTTTTTTTTGTCAAAGCAAACATTCATCATATATATACTTATTTACAATATATACAATATATCAAAAATACGATTTATAATAAAAGTACAATTATTACAGAGACAAAGGCTGGTATGCTCAATTCTCTTGACAGGTTACTGTCTTGAGGGTTTGCCCAGTTCCACTGCCCTACTAGCTATATCTGAAAATCATTTCAACCACGGAGTGAGTAATTTAAAATTACTCAGTAAGAACTATAAAACCCAACAAAATAATTTAACAAACTATAATATTTCAACCATACAAATAATAACTAATCAGGATAACAATGTATTCTGTATATCCAATGTTACACAACAACCAGTTAGGACTAATCATCCTAACTACGCAATTAATAATTTAATGAGGATATTACGAATAATCATAGTATAGTACCATTTTCCTTTGTACATTTTCTACCTATTTATTCTAATTCTACTATCCTGTTCTTTTTTCATTTGATCAGTCATTCTTAATCAAACTATGGATCATGACCACGTTATTTATCTTACACACCAATACATGAATAAGTTTGGCACAATTATAATGCTACCATGAATTCATCATGCCCTTAAGGGCGTCATGGCGTGCTGTCGCTTCCTAACATGGGTTCAATGTACCTAAAGGCGCCATGGAGGACTGCCGTGATTTTTCACGTACAATTCCGGACACCACAAGGACGACTGTAGGTTCCATATATCCCAAAGAGCACCACAGTAAATAATAAATTATTATTCCATTTTGTCCTAAGTGGCTGTGCCGGTGTGCAAGAAAATTTCGAAATTATACCTTAAGGATATTGGCCACTCATACATTTCTCCATAATTCATCATATGCTCATATTACTTATTTACCCTTTACTATTACTCAAGGGCTTTTTAGTAAATTACTCAAATTCTAATAATTACATATACAACATTTTTATAATTTCTTTCCAATATAAAATAATTTATACCTATCGTCGCCTTTCAATACCTACCTATTTATATACCACCAAATCAATTATAAAAAATAATATTTCTAATGATAACAATAACCAATTCATATATATATATATATATATATATATATATATCTATTTATATATATACTCCTAATCCATTTACGAGACATATATATATATATACACACACATACACTCATGCGCACACACATATACATACCTATATTAAGGTATTCCTACAGTAAATATACATTGCCGGAAAGGTATTTCCAACATCCATCGTCTAAAGAGGTATTTTAAAATACCTTTTTAGACGATAGATGTTGGCAGAATAAGGCGTGACTATAAAGAATACTTAATAATTAATTTTTCACAATTATATATATATATATATATACATATACATATACATCCATACACATATTTAATCAACTATTTAAAATACTTCCAAATTTCACATTCATACCCATTCTCCGGCAATAGAATTTTCTTTTACACACACACACACACACACACACACACACATATTTAATCAATCATTTTAAATACTTTTAAATTAATGTAATTTAACACTAAATAAATGGTACTCAAAATTGACTATTTTGCATTTTTTCTATTTTTCTTCCATTTTACACATGCAACTAATTCCTACTAATTTTATTTATTTCTAATACAATTATTAACATACAAATACATAAAAAATATCATAATTTAACACTTAATAAACAGTAATTTGAAATGGAGCATTTTGCCATTTTTTCTATTTTTCTTCCATTTTACATATCAAAACCAATTCCTGTCAATTCCATCTATTCCTAAATATATTTATATACATTTAAACATGTCAAAACACATTAAAATCAAATATTTAAATACTCTATAAATAGTGACCGAATATGTTATATTATGAATAAACTAAATATTTTTCTTATTTATAAAATTCTATTCACTTTAATCTATTTTACAAACACTCAATTTCATAAATTAAGTATTAATTCTACAAAATCCCTAAATTACAAAGTTAGGGTTTAGGGTTCCTGCCTCAAATCCAAATGTGATGGCTATTTTACCCAATTAAAGTTAAAAAAAAACCTAAAATATCATTTAATACATAAAACTATTATTTAAATAATTTTTTCCAACAACTCCAGAAAACTAAAACTTAATAAAATCAAAAAATTTTACTGTCAAATTAAAACTCTCGACGCATAGAACAAGTTTTCTTTCTGCGGTAACGCGATTAAACGAACGGATTAAGAGATTTTACTTAATTTCTTTTCAAAAAATTGAAAGAGAAAGAAATGGGTAGCTCACGAGAAGGAGAAGAGAAAAAGTGGGTTTGCTTCAATTTTGAAAAGTCAACCGATCTTATCCACATTCATATTTTTAAAATTTATACTATTGCCCAATAACTTTTCAAAACTTTCATTTGACTCCTAAGAAAGTTATGAGGTTAGCTAGACTATTTTCATACTCTTTCACTTTAGTCCATCTGATTTTAGTAACGTGAAATTCAAAAATTTCTTATGAAATGACTATTTTGCCCCTAGAAAAGAAATTGGTCATTTTGGTCTTTTTTTTTTCTCTTTTCTAAGGGTATTCTTGTTTAAATTCGATTTTGTTTCTTTCTACATACTTCTAACAATATTTCTAACATTATTAAAAATTTAGATTTCAATATAACCTTTGTGAAATTGATAAATTGACCATTTTACCCTTTTCAACAAAATTTTTATTTTATTTATTTTTTTAAGGCAAATTAGCGATTCTTACCATTTTAAAATTCCTGTAAGAGGGGAGGAATTGTAACATCCTCGAAATTTAGGCGGACAGTCCTGGATACCTTTCTTTCATGTTTTGCTCCATCTCTCAAGTTGCTTCCTCTACTTTTTGATTTCTCCACAACACTTTTACTAGTGGAATTTTCTTATTCCGAAGCTCTTTTATCCTTCTATCTAGAATTTGTACAAGACGTTCCTCGCAAGACAGATTTTCTTTCAATTCCACTGCTTCAGGTTGTAGCACATGGGAAGGGTCACTGATGTACTTACGAAGGAGAGACATATGAAAAACATTATGGACTTTATCCAAACTCGGAGGTAAGGCTACTCTGTACGCCACTTTACCAACCCTTTGTAAAATCTCATACGGTCCTACATACCTGGGCGCCAACTTGCCATTTCGACCAAACCTCATAATATGCTTGTATGGAGCAACTTTTACAAAAACTTTATCACCAACTTGAAATTCCACCATTTTCCTTTTTAAGTCGGCATAACTTTTCTGTCGATCCTGAGCCTGTCTTATTCTTTCCTTGATTACCCGTACATCTTCAATCATTTTCTGAGTTTGTTCTGGCCCCAGAGCTTGGTTAATCTCATCTTTTTCAGCAAAATCATCCCAATACAGTGGGGATCTGCACTTTCTCCCATAGAGAGCCTCATAGGGTGCCATCTTAATAGTGGCATGATAGCTATTGTTATACGCAAATTCCATTAAGGGTAGCATATCATGCCATGACATCTGATAATCCAAATAACATGCCCTTAGCATGTCTTCTATAATCTAGTTGACTCTTTCAGTTTGTCCATCTGTCTATAGGTGATAGGTAGTACTAAAGGCTAATTGGGTGCCTAATGTTCTCTGTAAACCCCCCCAAAAAGCTGATACAAATCGGGAGTCTCTATCTGACACAATAATTTTAGGCACTCTGTGCAATCTCACAATTTCCCGAATATAAATCTGTGCTAACTGATCCGTATTGGCGATGTCTTTCACTGGGATGAAGTGAGCAGTCTTGGTCAATCTATCTACTATCACCCATATAGCATTAAATCCTTTTTGTACTTTGGGAAGTCTGACAATAAAATCTATAGAAATTTCTTCTCATTTCTATTTTGGGATCTTCAACGGCTGTAATAATCCAGAGGGTCTTTGATGCTTAGCTTTTACTTGTTGGCAGATTAAACATTTTGATACATAATCTCTTATATCCTTTTTCATTCCATTCCACCAGAAGTTTCTCTTGAGATCCTGATATATCTTTACACCCCTGGAATGAGCGGTATAAAGCATATCATGATCCTCACTTAGAACTTTCTTCTTGAGTTTTGAATCTTGGGGTAAACACACTCTACCTCAGAACTGAAGGATATCTCTACTTATCTGCAAATCTATTTTTTGGCCTTCTTGCATTTGTTGGCGAATGTTCTGACACCAACTGTCAATTGCTTGTTTCTCCTTTATCTCTTTCAACAAAACGGGTTGAATTTCTAATTTAGTGATTCGCTCCACCATCACTTCTAATTTTCCCTCTGTTAACTCCCGTTGTACTTTTTTTTGAGCAATCACATGGGACACCATAACCTTCCTACTAAGTGCATCCGCTACTACATTCGCCTTTCCACGTTGGTACTTTATCTCACAATCATAATCTTTAACCAGTTTCAACCATCTTCTTTGCCTCATATTTAACTCTTTTTGGGTGAAATAATACTTCAGACTCTTGTGATATGTGTAGATATTACATTTAACCCCATACAAATAATGTTTCCATCTCTTCAGGGCAAATACAACTGCTGCTAATTTCAAATCATGGGTTGGATAGCGTGTCTCATAATCTTTTAATTGTCTTGATGCATACGCTATCACCTTCCCATTTTGCATCAGAACTGCCCCTAAACCTTGATATGAAGCATCACAATATACATCATATTCTATTCCATCTTTAGGCAATACCAAAATAAGAGCAATGGTTAGTCGCCTTTTCAAGACTTGAAAGCTCTCCTCACAACCATCTGACCAAAGGAATAGGGTTCCCTGCCGAGTTAGATTGGTGAGTGGCTTAGCAATCCGTGCAAATCCTTGCACAAATCTCTTATAATACCCTGCAAGACCCAAAAAACTTCTTTCTTCTCTAACAGTTTTGGGCTTTTGCCATTCCAAGATAGCTTGTACCTTACTAGAATCCACCATTATTCCTTCTTTTGACACAACATGTCCTAAAAATACTACTTTCTCCATCAAAAACTCATATTTTGAGAATTTGGCATACAACTTACGCTCCTTCAATCGTTGAAGCACAAACCTCAAATGCTGGGTATGATAACTTTTTGACCTAGAATATATAAGAATATCACCTATAAACACCACAAGAAATCTGTCCAAACAATCATGAAATACTCTATTCATCAAATCCATAAAGATTGCTGGAGCATTAATCAACCCGAAAGGCATCACAACAAACTCGTAGTGTCCATAACGAGTGCGAAAGGCAGTCTTGGATATATCTTTGTCGACAATTTGCAACTGATGATATCCTGACCTCAGATCAATTTTTGAAAATACTAACGCTCCTTTTAATTGATCAAAAAGGTCATTTATTCGAGGCAGCGGGTACTTATTCTTCACCGTCCGCTTATTCAACTCTTTATAGTCAATACACATACGGAGCGACCCGTCTTTTTTTTTTTTTACAAACAATATCGGTGCTCCCCACGGTGAATGACTCGGGCGAATAAACCCCTTTTCCAGCAACTCCTGTAATTGTTTCTTTAATTCTTGTAGTTTAGCTGGAGCCATACGGTATGGAGCTTTTGAGATTGGGGCTACACCAGGTTTTAACTCTATACTAAACTCCACTTCTCGTTTCGGAGCTAATCCTGGTAATTCTTCTGAAAATACATTTAAAATTTCATTTACTACAGGAACATCCTGTATCCCCAATTTTGGCATCTCATTGTCATGTACAACATGAGCTAAATACCCTATACATCCTTTTCTTAACATACTCCTAGCTTGCATATTGCTAATAATCATGCTAAGTTGTTTACCTTCACCGAAATTAAATTTATCCTCATCATTTAGTTAAAATCGGGCCTTCTTTTTTCGACAGCCAATTTCTACATTATACCTTTCCAAAAAGTCCATGCCTAAAATAATATCAAAATCAGGCATATGCTACACAATCAAATCTACTCCTAACTCTTTACCCTGTATTACTACCTGCTCATCCTAGGGAATCATCTCAATTTCTACCCTATCCCCATCTGGCATCTCTACTCGGATAGGATATGGTGGTTTAGAGGGTTCTATTTTCAGTCTTTCTAATACAACAAAGGCAATAATAGAATGAGTAGCCCCATAATCTACTAAGGCATACAAGGGAGTATAATGAAATAGAAGCTGACCGGTTACTGCAAAAGGGCTAGCCTTTACTTGACTCTGACCTATCGTATACACTCGAGCCTGTGACCCCTTGATAGTCTAAATAGGTTGAGCAACTATTAGTTGTGAAGTATTCTGTTGTTAAGATCTAGCAGGTGGCGAAGAGGCTTTGCAATGAGCTCTGATGTAACCTGGTTGTCCACATTTATAACAGATGACCTGTCCACCTCTAACACGACATTCTCCAGTATAATTCCTTTTACATCGAGGGCATTGGGGAATTGTGCCTTGGCACAAACATTTTATTATTGTGCCAATTATTCATATTCTTTTGAGGAACAAATTTTCTTTTGTCTTTCTAATTTTGTGGTCCGAAATTGCGGCGTCCCGCAGATGAGGAAGGACCAAAAGATTGAATGACTAGTGCAGTGGATGGTTTGCCCTTTATCTTGTTAGCATTAACTTCTGTTCTTAATGTTCTGTCTAGGGCTTCTGCATAATCCATCGGAAGTTGTGTACCCGACGTTAAATGGATAACTATATCTGGTGAAAGCACTTGTAAAAATTTATCCCTCCTAAGTTTAGGTGTGCTGACCATTCCAGTGGCAAATCTAGCCAACGCATTGAACTTAGTGGAGTATTCTTTGACACTCATTCCTCCATGCTGTAAGGTTACAAACTCTTGTACCTTTGTAACCACAACATCCGGACATCTGTACTATCCTTCAAAAAGTCTCTTGAATGCTACTCAGGACAAGGCAGAAACATTTACTGCTTCTTGGGTCATTTCCTACTAAATCCTTGCATCTCCTCGGAATAAAAAGGTGGCATACTTCACTTTCTCTGAATCGGGCATGGTAAATAGCCTTAAGGTATTTCTACTGATCTTATCCACTCGTCCGCTATTATAGGATCATGTGTTCCCCGGAACTCTTTAGGGGAATGCTGGCTAAGTAAACCCTAAATAGGTGGGGGTCTACTTTATGTTGCTCCTGATTCTCTTTCAGTCTCTGGTCTAGTATTGGGTGTAGCGAAAAATTCAGCAGCTGGTTCAGGAGCGGGTGTAGTAGCTGGTACCGAAAAATTCTCAGGTATTAACCCCTCCAAGGTTTCTCGTACTACTTATTGAATCATATTTCTAAGTTCAGCTACATCTATAGTAATTTCAATCGATTGAGGTGGAGCAGAAGTTTTCGCCCTTTCTTGAGGGGCACTAGCTCCTTTACCTCTCCCCTGTCCTATCATAGAGCGTCTACCTTGCATTTTACTTAACAATACCACATATCTAATTAGATAACTATAACACTCATTTTGTACGACATATACCATTTAATTCATACCATGATATCTTTAATATACACCTGTACCAATAAGATAACACATGCCAACATATACCAGTAAATAATTTACACTAAGGTAAAATAGGTACCATACTCATATTTTGTATATACAAGTAGTTTTGTTGCATGTAATAGTATTATATATATACAACAAAATTTATACATTATTTATCAACAATATATATATATATATATATACAATAATACTTTTTCTTATTTACAATATGTACATTGTCTTATCACACTAGACCTTGACTCTCTTTACTCATCTCCTGAAGATAAGTGACCTGCAGAATCCACCTCCGCATCAGGATCAGTGTGCTCGGATATATCTGTCCATATAGTATATGCAGGAGACTCAGAATCTATAGGGTACAGACTAGAGTCTATCTCTATGGAACACTCCGAAGGCTCAGTCTCCACATAATAATCAGCTGGGTCAACCTCACTACTACAAGGATCTAGAGGAGGCTCGGATGGGTCACTCTCGATACTTAAGGAATCTGGTGGAGGGGAATATGTGTTAGGGAATGAATGTGAGCTCTCAGACAAATCGGTCTCTATGGCCAAATCGGATGGTTCACTACCACTAAAGGAAAACCATAACTCTGGTGGCTCAGGTTCATAAGCTACATGAGATGGGGGTGCATGCATGGTGAGCTGGATAGAAAAGGGGTCCACCACTCTCGAGGGATAAGAATCTAAACCTCTCATCGGTACCTCGGGGTCAGTAATAACTCCTCGCGCTGGAAGGGAATCTAAAATCCTAAGTGAAGAAGGGGTATTAAACTCTCCTATGGTAGAGGTAGCAGCCTCATCATATATTCTTTTAGCTAAGCTCACTCTCCATTGCCTTTTAGGGTGATACCTCCTTTCTCCTCTAATCCAATAAATCCTACTAGTCACTAATTTATTCTTATTAACACCCTTTCCGTAAACCTTCATACCTTTTAGGGTATCTATTTTTCTCTGTTCGATGGCTCCAGGACCTGGATCTGTATGTGAGTAAATAGTATTCTGATTCTTTACCTCCCTTTCAATCTTTTCATTCTCCCTTAGAATAACTAATCTCTTTAGGTCCCTTACCATTACCCCACAAAGTATAGAGTTCTCTTGTCTATTGACAGAAGACCAAGAGTCGAATCTCGGTCTGCGTGTAGACATACCTACAATCACATAAAACTATCTCATAAAATAACGTAATATTATAATTTATGCAGGTACTAAATTAAAATTATATACTTACAACAGTCGACTCCGGGAAACATCCTCTAAGACATTGGGCATATGTAACACCCCCTTCCTTTCATTTCTATTCATGTGGCATAAAGTACATTGAAATTATCGAAAAGACAAAAATCAATGCTTTCACATAGTGAAGCGAAGTTTTCATTTGTTCAAAAGAGTTTATAGAAAATAACCACATAAATAGTAACAACTAAAATAGTATTATTTTTTTTTCTAAAGAATTGTTACGCATTTTAATGAAATTAATACTTCAGAGTACACAGAAAAGAAAGTACATAACAATGGCCTAAACCTTAGATATACTATGCCCTGTCTGAAAATCTTTGCCTCAACTGCACTTTCCGGAACCGCTACCGCTATATCGTATTCACCTGAAAATAATAATCCCACAAAGGGGTGAGCACTCCACATGGCTCAGTAAGATAATACAATACTTAAATAAAGGAAGGAGTATGTTACCTGAATCTCTACTTATTTTGGCCATTCACTCAATTCCACACGCACAGATAAATGCATGTCCACAAAACAATGTACATGTATCGACAAGCATATGCTCAATAATATACAAAAGTTACCATATCATATCCTCTAGAACTCTAAGCACTATATCATTTATGAATTCTGTATAAATATCTCAATCAGAGTAACACTCCTCATGATATACCATACACAGATAATGCAACCTCAAACAATATATTTTCTAAATGAATCACTTTATCACCTGTGTCCGTTTTAATTCTATTTCTATTATTATCAACGAACACCTACATGACCATATAAAATTCATATATAGTTATTTGTATAGATAACAACTAATGTCGCGGCCTCATACAGAGGAACTGCTTAGAAGCCGGTCTAACCACACAATATCAATCACACACTCGGCCCGAGATAACCAGATTATCTTAGGCACACAATCAATACCCACATAGGATACAAATATTTCAAACACCTCAATATAGATACAGCCGAGGGTATTAGTAAAAACGATAACACTGTTTCTGTATGCCATTTCTACTCTCGGAAGGTTGGTGATAGAAATTTTATTGCGTTTACAAGTGATCGATTATACCTAGAAACATCATGGATCATGGTTGTTACTCTAGGTCACTGGGCCATTTGGAGGACAGCTGTAGATTCCATCTACCTCTCAGGGTACCACAATCTTAACGTCATACTTCCATTAGAAACCGGCTTACAAGCCCAGCTGAGTGAGATGGAACATACATATTCGATCCACATATCACAATTATCTCAATACTGGGTCATTACCAGTCTATTTTATCATACATTCATATTATCTTATTATTCTCACTGAATCAAAACAACTGAACAGTTGTACCATAATCACAAATACACGTCTTTTGTTCTTTATCCAATACTAGGGATTCTTTCACCTACATTAAACATTGACTATACTATTCTAAGGACACATATCAATCTAATCCTAGTTGTCCACTAAAGTATACCGACAATAACAATGTAAACTCATAACATAGTTCCTACACCATCATATTCTTACCGTATTCTTAACCATACGAATAAACGTGTAAACTAATATGTCGAATAACCTGTAATACATCCAATGCGCCTTTTTCACAATATTCTCAAGTTTCTCACATGATCTTTAATCTTATTATGAATTCACACATATTCTTTTCATTTCACAAACATATCGGTGAGCTAAACAGGATTCTATATACTAGAAATGAGGTAGTCTATTTATTGCCTCACCCATTATCTTATTTAAATACTAATTCCCCTTTTTTCAAGCTGATGCTAGCTCTCTGTTTCTGCAAGCTTAAGTTCTCTCTTAAAGAATTGATACTTGCCAAGGTATGATTAGACTTTCGTCGTTTCCGCAATTCACAATTATAACAATAATCTGTTTGTGAATGCAACTAAAGGTAATCCTAGACTCTCCGCTACATATGAAAACTAGAATACAAAGGGAGGTCATGAATAGCTGTATGAATAGTATTTCTTATAGGAATTCGGCAAGAGTTTGCCTATACATATAAGCTGCCATACCTGCACAAGAAAACCAGGACAGTCCCCATACCAAATAAAATACAACGTGTTACTGCCTCATTGCAATTTACACTAACACAAGCAACTCTTAGCAGATAGAAGTATTATACCATACAGTTTGAATCTAATATGCACACGAATTCATTTTCTTATAGATCGGTCATAATTCAGTAAATTATGGATGGTGGTCATGATATCCACCGTACACTTCAATATATGTATACAATGGTCATTCGCTCACATCGGGTTCCTTAAACCAACAGTATATTTAGTTCTGTCATAGGTTGCACGTACTTAAGGGCGCCATGGAGAACAGCCGCTTCCTACCATGGGTTCAACATACCCCTCGGGCACCATGGTTTTTATTATCATTTCTCGATTGCTGTGGGTTCAACATACCTCGAAGGGCACCACAATCTTATTATCAATCCGGAGCTACTGTGGGTTCAACATACCTCGAAGGGTACCACAGTCTTATTAGAATGATACTGCTCCATCCTGAGCGGCTTTACTAGGGTAACGGAAAAACTACCGATCCATAATTATCCCAATTATACCAGTTACCCACACAGATTTATTCATAGTCGACTCAGTCGTGACAACATGACCATTTTGCCTACATTACTCAAGCAGCACGTTAATAATTTCATGATAGGTAATATAATTACCTATGAAACACATTTATTAGTACTTATCTTCTAAAAATGACTTTACACGCATGGATTTATCATAAGGCTAGCAGTACTAAGTCATGAAAACATATTCCACTTTGGCATATAAATACACCATACAACAATCAAGATAAAACACAGAAATATATTACAATCCAAATACATGGATACACTATATCACTATTAATACAAATTCACTGATACATATTTTAATTGGTTATTATATATTGCGTCATTACACGCAATCCCAACATATCATCACAAGTCAAAATATACTCATTACCTTACTACGGCATAATAATTATAACATACTAACGTATACACACATGTTCATTCAGATAGCATTGCAAAACATCAAGTGCAATATCTACTCAATCATTCAATCATAAGGGCATAATTTCGTATGTATATACAAGCGTACCTATCATATAAATATATAAATACAAACATGGGACATACAATGCTGTATAAGTATTTTAGAATACCTAATCTAGCACTGCAGGTCGACGGTAATGGTATTACGCTTATAACTATATATATATATATATCTAATACACGGATATTAACACTTCTAATTGCACAATCATGCCCATTCCCCGTCAATGAGACTTTTCTACAATTTAACCCATTATTATGATGTACATTCATGCAATTATAAATATTATAAATATTAAAACCTATTTTTTCACAATTTAAATATTATATTATCTTACCTCCGGGCACCCAGTGCCTATACGAATGATGAAAAACTGTCCCGGAAAGGATATACGCGTTCGAAATACTCCTCCGTATGCTATGGGTTATCCTCGAAAAATGTGTAAGTTACTGTTTACGAGCACTATTTGTAAGCAATATTTAACCCACGAAATTTCGGTTTTCGTTTCATGAACGGAACATACCATCGCGATCCTTGCGATGTTAGGATGCTGTCCATGGTGGCCATATGCCACAAAACACAAATTAAAGCTTTCAAAATTACTAATCATCGTAAAATTTCAGATTTTAAGTTGCCTACTTTGGATTCTCAAATCATCATCCAAATTGAGATCTAAACATACCCCGTCGAAGTGTGAGTGTCGGAGAACACACTAATCGGTTCAAATTCCATCGGAGCTACGCCAATCGCCGGAAATCTTACCGGAAAGACCCCTTCCTGATCAGCCTTTCCTCATCGGAATTTGGTGACCAAATGCCGGAACGGGGCACACCACTGTGAAGAGGACGGCGAGACGGTGCCAGACGCACTGGAGGTGTCGGTCAACTCGTCGTGGACTACCGTGAATCGCCGGTCAAAGTTCACGTCGGCGAAGCTTCGGGCGGCGCGTTAGGGTGCGTGGTAGCGGCGATCGGGGCGGGGTTGACGGCATTGCACTTGCGATGGCTCGGCAGTCCTCCACTCGCCGGCGGTGAGGTGATTTGAGGTATGGTGACGAAAGTCACTGTTCATAGGAGAGAGAACCGTGGGGAGGAGAGAGAAAAGAGAGAGAAAAGGAAGGGAAAAAGTGAAATTCGTTTTCTGGGTTTTCCGACCCCGTCCCGCTTATATAGTCGTGCACGCACGACGAAAATTATAGTTTTTCGCTTTCGTCGTCAAATTTCTGATACCAGTAATGAAATATTGTATTTTTTACTCATACAGTATGCTGTTCCGAATACCGGTCAACTCTCTCACTTATCAAAACTCTCAAAAAAACTATATTATAACTCTATGACAGGGTTTTACGAATATAAAAATTTCAAGATGTTACAGCATACCACAACATAACAAAATAATTTATTTATTATTATTATTATTTTAAATATATATACTTTCACAAAATTTTTTCAGGAAAATTCGCTCTGATACCAACTTGTGGGATTCCCACACCCATTTTAAAAGAAAATAAGTAATAACTTTTAAACAAGTATATAAAAAAACACTAATTTTTTTTTTTTTGTCAAAGCAAACATTCATCATATATATACTTATTTATAATATATACAATATATCAAAAATACGATTTATAATAAAAGTACAATTATTACAGCGTCAAAAGCTGATATGAGACTAACCATCCTAACTATGCAATTAACAATTCAAAGTTTTCATTTGACTCCTAAGAAAATTATGAGGCTACCTAGGCTATTTTCATATTCTTTCACTTTAGTCCATCAGATTTTAGTGACACGAAATTCAAAAATTTCTTATGAAATAGCCATTTTGCCCATAGGAAAGAAAATTGGTCATTTTAGTTTTTTTTTTCTCTAAGGGTATTCTTGTCTAAATTCGGTTTTATTTTTTTTTTTACATACTTCTAACAATATTTCTAACATTATTAGAAATTTAGATTTCAATCTGACCTTTGTGACATTGGTAAATTGACCATTTTACTCTTTTTGACAAAATTATCATTTTATTTATTTTTTTCAGGTAAATTAGCGATTCTTACCATTTTAAAATTATCTAACCTATATTTTTCTTCAGTAATAACTAAAATACAAGTCTTAACTCAATCGTCTCTCAGTTGATCTATCAACGCTCATCCATAATGACAGTTTTGCCCTTTACTGTTATTTTGACCCTTTTTTTTTTTTTTTTACTAAAATTGCTCTAACTAGAGTTCCAAAAATTTTCTTATATATTTCACAGCCCAAAACTCAAAATATACTACAAAAATAATTATACTAAGGTTTCAGAGGAATATCTAGATTTGAGGATGTTACAGTATAATTATTTCATTAACAAATATCTTGTATGCCTAACTCTTTTGATAGGTTACTGTCATGAGGATTTACCTGATTTCGCTACTTTACTAGTTATACCTGAAAATCATTTCAATTACAGAGTGAGTAATTTAGAATTACTCAGTAAGAAATACAAAACTCAATAAAATAATTTAACAAATCACAATATTCTAACCATACAAATAATAATTAATTAGGATAATAACATATTTCATACATTCAACGCTACAACAATAACCAGTTAGGATTAACTCATCTTAACTACGTAATTAACAGTTCAATTAAGATATTACGAATAATTATAGTAGAGTACTACTTTTCTCTATACGTTTTTTACTCTATCTATTTTATTTCTACTATCCTATTCTTTTCTTATTTGACTAGTCATATTTAAGTAAACTATGGATCATGCCCACGTTATTCATCTTACACACCAATATATGTATAAATTGTACATATTTATAGTGCTACTATTATAGGTTCAACATGCTCCTAAGGGCGCTATGGTGAACTGCCATTTCCTACCATGGGCTTAACGTGCTTAAATACGCCATGGATGATTGCCATAGTTTTTCACATACAATTTCGGATACCACAAGGACAACTGTGGATTCCGTATGCCCTAAAAAGCACCACAGTAATTAATAAATCATTATTTTATTTCGTTCTAAGTGGCTCTGTCGGTGTGTAAGAAAATTTTGTAATCTTACTAAAAGAATGTTGGCCACTTATACATCTATCCACGATTCATTATATACCCATATTACCCATTTACCCTTTACTATTATTCAAGGACATTTTGATAATTTACTAAAATTCTAATAATCACATATGCAACATTTCTATAATTTCATCTCAATATAAAATAAATTTACACCTATAGCTACATCACAACACCTACTAATAGATGTATCATCAAGTTAATTATAAAAAATAATATTCATAATAGTAATAATAACCCATTCATATATATATATATATATACTCCTAATTTATTTAATACACACACACACACACACACACACACACACACCTAGATTAATGTATCTTTACATTAAACATACAATGCCAAAAATGTATTTTAAAATACCTTATTCAATGATGGATATTGACGGAATGAGGCGTAAATATAAATAATATTAATCATTAACTTCACATAACTTTATACACACACACACACACACACACACACATACACACACACATATTTAATTAACTATTCAAAATACTTCTAAATTCCACACTAATTTTTTTTTCCATGTAATCAATTTCCAATCATTTATATATACACTTAATTAACTAATACATATTCACTTGACCAAAATGATCACCCAACACCAATTAAATAGTACCTTAACTGGACAATTTTGCCATTTTTTTTTCTATTTTTCTTCCATTTTACACATCTAAATCAATTTCTACTAATTTTACTATTTTACAATATAATTATTAACACGTAAATACATCAAATTAACATAATTTAACACCAAATGAATAATACTCAAAATGGATAATTTTGCCCTTTTCTATTTTTCTTTTATTCTATATATTCAAATTAATTCCTACTAATTTTTTTTATTCTCTAACACTTTTGTACACATTTAAACATATTAAAATATATCAAAATTAAACATTTAAGTACTCCATGAACAGTGGCCGAATATGTCCTAATATATATAAATTAAAATTTTCTTCTTTACACAATTCTATTCACTCTAATTTATCAAGTTACCAATTTTTCCTCCAAAATACAAAATTCTTCCTCCATATTTTTATAAATTATACATCGATTCTACAAAATCTCCAAATTACCAAGTTAGGGTTTAGGGTTCTTACCTTAAATTCAAAATTGATGGCAATTGCACCAAATTCAAGTTTAAAAAACACCTAAAACACCATTTAAAATTATATCCTTATCATCTAAACCACATTTTAACAAGTCCATAAACTGAAACTTAAAAAAATTAAGAACTTTTATCATCAAATTAAAACTCTCAACTTGTAGAATAATTTTTCTTTCTGTGGTAATGCTTTTAATCAAATGAATTGTAAGATTTTGTTTAATTTTTTCAAGAAAATAAAAAAAATTAAAAGAGAAGGGAGAGAATGATTTACGAGAAGAGTGAGAAGAAAAAAATTGAATTCATCCAATTTTGAAAAGTCAAAGAGTTTCACCCAACTTTATATTTTTAAAAATTATACTCTTATCCAATAACTTTTTAAAACTTACATTTAACTCCCAAAAAAATTATAAGACTATCCAAACTATTTTTAGATTTTTTTTACTTTAGTCTATTAGATTTTGGTAACCCAGAATTCAAAAATTTCTTATAAAACGATCATTTTGTCCATAGGGAAGAAAATTAGTCATTTTAGTTCTTTTTTCTCTTTTCTAAGGCTATTTTTGTCGAAATTTAATTTTGTTTCTTTCTACATACTTCTAACAATATTTTTAATATTTTTAAAAATTTAAATTTTAATATGACTCTTATAACCCTTGTAAATTGATCATTTTGCCCTTTTCGATAAAATTATTATTTTTTGACAAACTGGTGATTCTTGTCATTTTAAGGTTATCCAACCTATATTTTTCTTCAATAATAACTAAAATACAACCCTTAACTCAATCATCTCTCATTCGGCTCATCGACGCTCGCTTGAAATGACTGTTTTGCCATTTACCGTTATTTTGACTTTTTTTTTTTTTTTTTTGCCAAATTGGCTTTAACTAGGGTTCCAAAAATTATTTTATATATTTTGAGAATGTTACAATTTCTCCCCTCTTAGGTATAAGAGAAATACCTAAATTTGAGAATGTTACAATTTCTCCCCTCTTACAGGAATTTTGTCCTCGAAATTCAACCGAACAGTCCTAGATATCTTTCTTTCATGTTCTACTCTATCTTCCAAGTTGCTTTCTCCACTTTCTGATTTCTCTACAGTTCTTTTACTAGTAGAATTTTCTTATTCCCAAGCTTTTTTTTATCCTTATGTCCAAAATCTGTATAGAATGCTCCTCGTAAGACAGATTTTTTTCCAATTCCATTGCTTCAGGTTGCAACACATGGGAAGGGTTGCTGGTGTAGTTGCGAAAGAGAGAAACATGAAACACATTATGGACATTATCCAAACTCGATAGTAAGGTTACTTTGTACGCCACTTTGCCAACTTTTTCTAAGAGCTCATACGGTCCCACATACCTAGGTGCCAACTTGCTTTTCAGACAAACCTCATAATGTGCTTGTATGGGGCAATTTTTACAAAAACTTTATTACCAGCTTGAAATTTCATCCTTTTTCTTTTTAAGTTGGCATAATTTTTCTGGTGATCCTTAGCCTGTTTTATTCTTTATTTGATCACCTATACATCTACAATCATTTTCTGTGTTTATTCTAGCCCTAGAGCTTGGTTAATTTCGTCTTTTTTAGTAAAATCATCCCAGTATAGTGGGAATCTACACTTTGTCCCATAGAGAGCCTCATAGGAAGCCATCTTAATAGTGGTATGATAGCTATTATTCTACGTAAATTTCATTAAGGGTAGCATATCATGCCATGATACCTAATAATCTAAACAACATGCCTTCAGCATGTTTTCTATAATTTGGTTGACTCTCTTAGTTTGTCCATTTGTCTATGAGTGATAGGTTGTACTAAAGGCTAATTGGGTGCCTAACACTCTCTGTAAGCTCTCTCAAAAAATTGATACAAATCAGGAGTCTCTATCTGATACAATGGTTTTAAGCACTCCATGTAGTCTCACAATCTCTCGAATATAGATATGTGCTAACTAATCCTATTAGAGGATTTGCCAAACCACAAACGCAAATTGATTGTCTTTGTGTCCTTGTGGTATCCACACGATCGAGAATCAATTTTTGGAGTGTTAGTTCTAGCGTTTTGAATGTCGATTGTTTTGTGTGTTTTTTTTTTTTCAAAAGTAAACATTTTGGTTTAGACTTAAACCATTAGGTTAAGTATTCTTTTAAAACTCAATCTATTTAATGAAGTATGTATTAACAAAATTTAGTTCAATCTTTTCATTATAGATTTAGTCAAATAACTCAATAAAGTATATATATATATATACATTATAAATTTAGTCAAATAACTCAATAAAGTGTCTATATATATATATCTAAATTTTTCTTTTTGAATTAACATCATTATTATTCTTGATTTTAACGTGCGGTCCAATAGGTTTTCATAATGTTAGCAATGACACTAAAATCTAATTTTAATGTTACGAGTAATAAACGGTGTCTAACAATACATCATGACTACCCAAGTGATGAGAATATTAGTAGTTCAACATTACCTTATCCGTGACTAATGTTACTGTATAATTCAATCCCTTTATCCTAAATATCTTAATTAAACACAAGACCTACAATGTGCTATCCTCGTATGGTTTAATTTTATATTTCTTTGATGTCATGATTAGACTTTTTCTATTAAATAAAGTCAATATCATATATTGACTTATTTGAGTATGACCATACATTTTTCAAAGTCTCATAAATTTGTCATTCAATCTAAGAGCTCATGATATCACTTTCATTATATAAGAGGGAAAGTAAATCATACAATAACATTAGGGTTTGCCGTATGGATCTTGGAAAGCAAACCATTTTTTTTTTTGCAATTCTACTGTGTCTGTGTATTGGTTTGCTTACAATCCATGATACTTATGCACTTTTAGTTAAAAAGTAAGGGTAAAAATGAAAAGGCATATATTTTTCAAGTATATGTACATGTTAACTTTAACAAATGATAAGTATTGCTTTGCAAAATAAAACCCTCCATCATCCCACATCATCTAATAAGCAAATTCATCCAAATTTTGTCATTTTGTTTATATATAGGATATGTGCTCATTTGGCATTCCATGTGTTTAATAAAATGCATGAATGAATTCAAACTTTGATTTTATACATGTTATAAGCATTTCAATCCAACAATACATACTAGTCTCTATGTATTATAATTACTCTATTTACAATACTGCTTGACTAAGGATATTTAAAAATAGTATTCAACTAATTGAACCTACTATTCTAGGCACATTATTATATTTATTAAACACACAGATATATAATAATAAAATAACAAATGATATATGTATATATATAAATCGATAATGTCATGATATATAAGAAACAAATATGCTAAATATCCAAAAGTACTATTGAATTTAGAGCATATACTAACAGTTGATTAGTTCATTAAGTATTAGTGTATAGCTAATGTGATGGTGGAACAAGATAGAAGGAAGTGAAAAGATTGATAGTTTAGAAAATGGGAGTTCGGGCAAAGGTTGCCCACCAAGCCTTATTACAACAACATATTGCTAGTGTTTGAACAATGTTCGTGTGGTGGTGCCCTGTAAAAAGTCCTTTGTTCATCATTCTTCTCTTGTAAGCATGTATATATATATATATATATATATATATATACACATATCCTGAAATTTTGTGTTTTTAATTTTTTTGACTAAATGTTCAATTGATTTCAAGTATAGATCTTGAACACAAAATCCATAAATTGTTACTTAATTTTGGATTTTCCTAACTTAGCTTTTATTTTGCCTTTTTTTTTTTAACTCTCAGTTGTTAATTATTTTGGTGGCATACAGTGCATTTCTAATTAAATTATTGAGGATGTTTAGACCTTAGAATACTTGAGGGGTGAAAAATATTCAAGCAAAAAATTAAAACTTAAAATTAGTAAATTAAAATATGTTAAGATTTTATACGTTTTAAATGGATCCAAAAAACTAATAAATCTTTAATTAATCAACTTAAGTCTACCATAGATAAATTTCAATAATAAATTTTATCAATAACTGATAAAGTAATAAAAGTAAATAAGATACAAGAATTTTTTATTGAAGGAAAACCTCATGAAGAATCTCTTCATAGGATAAAAGTCTCTTGGACTGATAATTAAAGCAACTAAAATATTCTACTAGTAAACAAAAACTTATAAATAGTGATTTCTTACAATAACTTTTATAATATAATTTTAACTAACTTCCTTGAGTGATCCACTTCGGGTTATCTCGTTTTTAGGATTTTGAAATCTTTTTTTCTTTACTGGAATTCTTGAATGACACATTTATAAGGTTAGAACCTTTAACTACCCATAGCAATTAGAACTTTAAAGGCTTCACAATTGAATTTATAGAGAAAGAAAGGTTGAAAAACTCTCAACAAAAAATTCCTATGTAAATGTCACTTATAAGAATATAATTTGTGTTATTTTTAAGAAAAATAATAGGTAATGCTTTAAAAAAATTTAGAGGATAAAGTTTCTAGTTTGAAAGCTTTAAAAATATAAAATGATTATCCCCCTTTTAACATTATGTGAAATTTTGGACTATTTATATATATATATATATGTATATATATCTTTTTGTAATACTATACAACAAACACTATTCATGCATATTGTTTATAACTCTAGCGCCATTCAAGTGCAGCGAGCAAAAGTCGAACAGAAGTCAAGTGTTGAGGTACTATTTGGCATTGTTTATCACTATTCATGTATCATTATTCATGATACTGCTTATCATGATCGAATAGGTATTAGTCAGAGGTTGAGGGCCAACCTCGTCTCTTGAATACTGTTCACACATTGTTCACACATTACTGCTCATGAGTACTATTTACATGCATTGTTTATCTACACTAGTGATAAATTATTATTCATAAAACTTAACTATTTTGACATAGAATGAGACAATATAAAATATAAACCTAACAAACTCCTTTTTGGCTATTTCATGACAAAATCTAAATATATCAAGAGCTAACCTATAAAGTTTTGATAATTATTAAAAATAATTTTTTTTAATTAAAAAACTTAGAAACTAAACACTGTAATTTTTAGAAATTGCTAATAAAACTTGTTGCCTAAAAGACATAAATTTCAAAACCAAGTGAAATGCATGGGAAAATTTATAAAAAATTTAAATGGATAACATAAGATGAGGATTAATATACATGAATAACAATAACCAAATATATTCATCAATATGCAAACACCACAAAAAATACATACCGAATAAAATATTTATTTATGCATCTAAATACTATTCCAAACTCTTTTATCTTTCCCTCCCTTATATATTACTTTCTCCTTGTTGTCATTAAATGACAAAGAGATTAAAAAACAAAGAAAATCAAGTTAAGCAACAAAAGAAACAAACTAAACAAAAACAAAATAACTCCAATAAAAAATTAGTGCATGAAAATATTGCTTAATACTCGTATCAAGTAAGCATCATAGTCCCATGTAAATGCTATATATAAAGATAATGCATTTGCCATGAGTTTTATCTCTAATAAGTATGGAATAAAGTGAGTGAAGTACGAGTGATTCACAAGTGTAAAGTGATAATCAGTAATAAATAAAAGCTTAAGATCAAAAATTATGAACGAAGCTAAGTTATTTGAAATTATCAGTTTGAATAGGTGTAACATGATGAAAGAAAGTCAAATCTAATGTCATTGGTACCTGAACAAGTTTTAATTTTGTTACTAATCTTTTTCTTTTCTCACCTCAAAGTAAAGATCGCTCATATTTTTCATTGCTTTTAGTATTTTTAACTTTATCATTTTTTTAATTTTTTTTGGGCATATTTGATTTCATTTCAAATATTGAAACGAGGTATAAAATATTTTATAAAGAAGGTACATTAGTCAAAAGTCAATTTAATCATCATAATACATTGTTCTAACTTATGATAGCCTGTCTAAACATCATACATGTGATTAATCCAAAAAAAATAAAATTCACATTGAAGTGCATAGTGATTAAGAAAATAAATTATAAGCGCACAATAAACTAGAACACATGCAAAATATATTGAAAACATGTATAGTAAACACTTAAATTTAGTTACCACAAAACATAAATCGAAAACTAATTTCAACATGATAACACAACGAAGACGTCATAAACTAATCTTCCTGACTTAGCTTTATTTTGCCTTTTTTTTAACTCTCAGTTAATTATTGTGGTGGCATATAGTGCACTTCTAATTGAATTATTGAAGTGGAGGATGTTCAGACCCTTGAATATTCAAAGGGGGTGCAATGTGTTTATGCAAAAAATTAAAACTTAAAATTAGTAAATTAAAATATGTTAAAATTTGTTACGTTTTAGATCGATAAAAAACTAATAAATCTTTAACTAATTAACTTAAGCCTGCCATAAACAAATTTCAATAATAAATTTAATCAATAATTAATAAATCAATAAAAGTATATAAGGCATAAGAATTTGTTATTGAAGAAAAATCTGATGAAAAATCTCTTCACAAGATAAAAATCTTCTAAATTAATAATAAGAACCACTAAAATATTCTACTAGTAAAAAAGAACTTACAAACGGTGATTTTTTATAAAACTCTTGTAACTCAATCTCAACTAACTTCTTTGAATGTCTTATTTTAAGTTATCACATCTTTAAAATTCTAAAATCTTTTTCCTTAACAAAATATTTGAATAACACATTTACAAGACTAGAATCTTTAGTCACTAACAACAATTAAAACTGTAAAGACTTCACAGTTGGATTCATAGAGAAAGAAAATTTGAAAAACTATCAAGAGAAAATCCCATGTATATCTCACTCATAATAATGTGATTTATATTTTTTCTTAAAAAAAAATGGGTAATATTCTAAAAAAATTCAAAAGATAAAATCTCTACTTAAAAAACTTTAAAAATGTAAAGTGGCTATCTTTTCTTTAACATTAAGTTAAATTTTAGAGTATTTATATATTTTTTTTGTTGTATTGTTCATGCATACTGTTCTACTCGAGTGCTATTCAAACATAGCTCGAGTAAATTCCTTAGATTACACGGCTGTTCAAGTAGAAGTTGAGTAATGGTTAAACGCTGAGGTACTGTTTAGCATTGTTAATCACTGCTCGTGTCACTGTGTATGATATTATTTACCACACTTTAGCGAGTATTAAGCAAAGGTCGAGTATTAGCCTTTTGTCCTTTAGATACTGTTTATCTACTATTTACATATCACTGTTAGAAAATATTATTTACATGCACTATTCATCTATATTGTTTATAAATTATTGTTCATAAAATTTAACCATGTTGATATGAAATGAACGAACATCAAATATGAACATAACAAGTGTGATGTAACTAACGTGGTTAATGGTAAGACTACTAAACTTTGAACTATTTTTTATTTTTATTTTTTTGTCTTGGTATTAAATGTTGTAATCAAATAAGAGAATAAACTCATGTCTTATATGATAAGTAGTGGTTTCTTGATGGATTTAACTAGAAAAAAATTTAGGTAGGGATTAGTGAAATAATATTACTTTAATTGGGTCAAAAGTTGGCCACAAACTTAGGTTCCAGTCTTTTAGTGGGCTTGAATAGTTATGTCTCAATTTCTTCTCTCATAAACTTGCTTCCAATGTTATACAATTAAACTTTCCATTTGAAGTATCTATCTATCCAATGTTTTAATACATGTTGTAGACTTTATTTGTTATAATTTGCTAAGATTTATCATTGAGGGTGAAGAATTTTCCCTAGATATTAAGAAGGTTGTTTCTTTAGCATTTTTGCAAACTAATACTGCCTTTGTAGAAGATTGCTTCTTGGATGATGCTCTTGCTTTTGGTATCATTGTATTGGTGGCTTTTGTTCTTAGGAGGTTAGTATTTGTATGAACAATTCATTGTATAAAATAATCTCTACCATGCTAAGCATGTGTCATAGAAATATATGATTGATATAAATTAAATTCAGTTTTTGTATGCTTTATTTTTCTTTCTTCCTCTTTTGTTTTTGAAAAGAATATATTGTAGATGGACTTGTTTTATTCAATTGCTATGAATATTGGGTGAATAAATTATATATAAAAAATAATAGAAAATTAGTAGTTTTAATTGTTGGTGCCAATGCCATGGAATTGATTGGTTAAAGAGAAAAGGGATATAACAAGCATTTATGAATTTAATTGACCGTAACACCTTTATCATTATGTTTTTGTTTTATATGGGGAATGAGATTGACACCTATAATAGTTAATTAAAATTTAATTTAATTATATCATTGAAGTTATTTTAATGATATTACTCTTGCATGGCTATGGTCTTAGAATGTTCGAGGCACTCCTTTATGAGTAACCTTTTTTATGCAACCATCTTTACTAATTTTGAAAGTAATGAAATAGTACTCTTTGCCTGTTGACAAAAAAGAACTTTTAGCCAATTCAGAAGTTACTCTTAGTGTTGGATTGTTCGTTGTGCTTGTTGACGATTAGTAGTTCATGTTTTGTGAGAAAGATGTGTATTGAACTCGAAATCATTGATGACATTCATAGACCTCACTAACAAGGCTTCTGTTACTTGAAAATGTTAATCAAATATATTTTTGTAATTTTTATTTTTACTTAATATCTATCTGTAAACTATGATATTCGTGCATAATATTTTATATAATTAATGTATATTTCTTTCATATGGATTAATTTTTTTTAATTTTATAGTATTAAGAAGAATAATAGGCATATTTCTCTTGCATTTGTTGAATGCTATTTAATAATTATGATAACAACCATTTTTGATAGGATATGATAATGTTAGAGTATGTCCTAAAAACTATTCGTTTTATCGATTTTAGGGATATGTTTGTCTTGTACATATATTATATACATATATATTAATAAAAAAACTTGCCATAAACCCTAGATTTCTCCCAAGTTGGCCAAGTTTCTCCAAGTCCATTTTGTGGTACAAATTGTGGAGATGTAACACCCCATTTCATTCATTTCTATTTATGTGGTATATAGTGCATTGAAATTGTCGAAAAGGTAAAAATCAACGTTTTTTTATAGTAAAGCGAAGTTTTTATTTATCCAAAAAATTTATAAAAAATAACCACATAAATAGTAACAATTAAAATAGTATTATTTTTTTTTCTCTACAGAATGGTTATGTATTTTAATAAAAAAAAATATTTTAGATTACGCAGAAAGAAAATTACATAACAATGGATCAAACCGTAAATATATTATGCCTTACTAGGAAATCATTGCCTCGACTGCACTCTCCGGAACTGCATTAACCGTATCATAATTATCTGAAAATAATAATCCCACAAAGGGGCGAGCACACTACATTGCTCAGTAAGATAATATAATACTTAAACAAAAGAAGGAACATGTTACCTAAATCTCTATTTATCTTGGTCATTTCATACTATCACACACACACATAGGTAAATGCATGTCAATATATCAATATGCAAGTACAGACATGCTTATGCTTAATGATGTACACAAGATATCATGCCATATCATCCAGAACTCTAAGCACTATCTCAACTATGAATTCTATATAAACAGTTTCAATCAGAGTAATACTTCTCATAATATATCATACACAGGCTATGTAGTCTCAAACAATATACTTTCTAAATGAATAGCTTCATCACCTGTGTCTGTTTAAATCCTATTTCTATTCTTATCAACGAACACCTACATGACCATATAAAATCAATATATAGTTATTCGTATAGATAATAATTAAATGTCACAGCCACATAAAGAGAAACTGATCAGAACCGATATAATCACACAATTTCAATCACACACTCGGCCCGAAATAACCAAAATATCTTAGACACACAATCAATATCCACATAGGATAGAAATATTTCAAACATCTAAATATATATACAAATGAGGGTATTAGTAAAAATGATATCACTTCTTCTGTATATCATTTCCACTCTTTGAAGGTTAGTGGTAATAATTTATTGCGTTTACAAGTGATCGATTATATTTAGAGACATCATGGATCATAGTTGTTACTCTAGGCCACAGGGCCATTTGGAAGACAGTTGTAGATTCTACCTACCCCTCAGGGTACCACAGTCTTAACATCATATCTCAATTAGAAGTTGGCTTACAAGCCCAGCTGAGTGCGATGGAACATATATATCCGATCCACATATCCTAATTATCTCAATATGAATTCATTACTAGTCTATTTTATCATACATTCACATTATCTCCTTATTCTTACTATATCAAGATAACCTGATAGTTGTACCATAATCACAAATACATGTCCACCATTCCTTATCCCATATTAGGGATTCTTTCACCTATATAAACCTTGACTATACTACTATAAGGACACATATCAATCTAATCTTAGTCGTCTGTTAAGATACATTGATAATAAAAAATGTAAACTCATAACATACTCTGCGCTATTATATCCTTACTGCATCATCAACCACACGTATAAATGTGTAGACTAATATATCGAATGACCTGCAATATATACAATGTGCCTTGTCAACAATATCCTCAAACATCTCACGTAATCATTAATCTATTATGGACTCACATGTATTCCTTTTATTTCACAAGTATATCAGTGGCTAGACAAGACTCTATGTACTTGAAGTGAGGCAATCTAGATATTATTTAGCCTATTAGCTTAATTGGATTCTAACTTCCTTTTTCAAGCTGATATTGGCTTTCTTTTTTTTTGCAAGGTTAAGTTCCTTCTTAAAGAACTGGAACTTGTTAAGGTATAATTGGACTTCAACCGTTATTGTAATTCATAATCATAACGAAATTTGATTGTGATTACAAATAAGGATAACCCTAGACCCTCTTATACATATGAAAACCATAACACAAAGGGAAGGTCACAAATAGTTGTATTAATAGTAATTTTCATAGAAATTCGGCAATGGTTCGCTTATATATATAAGCTACCCTCCCTGCACAAGAAAACTATGACAGTCCCAATACCAAATGAAACACAGCGTATTACTACCTCATTACTATTCACACAAACACAAGCAACTCTTAGCAGATAAATGTATTATACCATGTAGTTTGAATCTGGAATGCACACGAATTTCTTTTATTATAAACCAGTTATAATTAAGTAAATTGTGGATCGTGGTCATGATATTCACCGTACACTTCAATATATGTATATAATGGTCCTTTGTCCACTCCGGGTCCCTCAGACCGACAGGATAAATAGTTCTACCATGGGTTGCGCGTGCCCAAGAACGCCATGGAGAACAGTCGCTTCTTACCATGGGTTCGATGTACCTCTTAGGCACCATGGTTTTATTATCATTTTTCGATTACTGTGGGTTCAACATACCTCGAAGGGCACCACAGTTTTATTATAATGATACTGCTCCGTTCTGAGTGGCTCTACCAGTGTAATGGGAAAACTATCGATCCATAATTATCCCAATTATACCACTTATCTACACAGATTTATTCACAGTCGACTTAATTATGATAAAATAACCACTTTGCCCACATTAATCAAAAGACAAGTTAATAATTTCATAATGGGCAATATAATTACCTATGAAACACATTTACTAGTTTTTATCTTCTAAAAAGAATTCATACGCATGGATTTATCGTAAGACTAGCATTATTAAGTCATGAAAACATATTCTACTCCGGCATATAAATACGCCATATCACTATCAAGATAAAACACAGAAATATATTCATATTCAAGCACATGGATACACCATTTCACTTATCAATACAAATCCACAGAAATATATTTTCATCGATTATCATATATTATATCATTACACGCAATCCCAGTATATCATCACAAGTCAAACTATACTCAATACCTTACTACGGCATAATAATTACAATATATTAACATATACACACATGTCCATCCGGATAGCACTGCAAAACATCAAGTGCAACATGTGCTCAATTATCCACTTACACGGGCATAATTACATATGCATATACAAGCGTACCTACCATATAAATATATATATACAAACATGGGACATACAATGCTGTATAGGTATTTTAGAATACCTAATATAGCACTGCAGGTTGGCGAAGATAATATTATGTTTATAACTATATATAAATATAACATGGACATTAACACTTCTAATTGCACAATCATGCTTATTCCCCGTCAATGAGACTTTTCTATAATTCAAACTAATGTTATGATATATATTCATATAATTACAGGCGTTATAAATATTAAAATCTATTTGTTCCATAATTTAAATATCATATTATCTTACTTCTGGGCACCCAGTGCCTACTCGGATGACAAAAAATCATCTTAGAGAGAATATACATGTCTCAAATACTCCTTCGTATGCTACAGGCATCTCCTCGAAAAACGTATTAGTTACTGTTCATAAATACTGTTCATAAATACTATTCATAAATACTATTTAACCCACAAAATTTTAATTTTCGTTTCATGTACGGAATACACCATCGCGATCCTTACGATGTCAGGATACTATCCATGATGTCTATACGTGACAAAACACAGATTTAAGCCTTCAAAATCATCAAAAATCATAAATTTTTAGATTTCAAGGTACCTACTTTGGACCTTCAAATCATCCTCGAAACACAATCTAAATTGAGATCTAAACATATCGCATTGAAGTACAAGTGTCAGAGAGCACACTGATTGGTTCGGATTCCATCAGAACAACACAAATCTCCAAAAAATTAGTCGAAAAGGCAGCCTACTGATCAGCCATCCCTCGCCGGAATTCAGTGGTCGAATGCCAGATCTGGGCACACCACCATGAAGAGGGTGGCAAGACGGTGCCAGATGCGTCGACGGTGACGGTCAACTCGCTGTGCACCACCGTGAATCGGTGGTCAAAGTTCACATCGGCGGGGCTTCAAGCGGCGCATGAGGGAGCGTGGCGACAACGATAGTGGCGGGGTTTGCGGTGCTGCACTCGCGATAGCCCGGCGGTGAGGTAATCTGAGCTTCGGTGACGAAAGTCACTGTTCACAGGAGATAGAGACGTGGGGAGGAGAGAGAAAAGAGAGAGAAATGAGAGGAAAAAAATGTTGTGTTGTCGAGTTTTTCGACCCATCCTGCTTATAGAGTCGTGCACGCATGACGAAAAATTACATCTTTTTACTTCAGTCGTGAAATTTCTAATACCGGTAATAAAATACTATATTTTTTTACTCATACAGTATATTGTCCCGTATACTGACCAACTCTCTCTCTTATAAAAACTCTAAAAAATATTGTAATACAACTTCATGATAGGATTCTAAGAGTATACGAATTTCAAGATGTTACAGGAGACTTCACATAATTAAAGGTTTTCCATCATCTCTCATCAAGTAAGTACCAAAAACTCATTCAAAATTTGTCATTTATTCATATATATGATATATGATTATTTGGCCTACCATGTGTTTGTGAAAATATTTCAATGAACACAAACTTTGATTTTATGCATGTCATGAACATTTAAATCTAACAGATAGACAATTTGGTAGTATTTTATAAGTGCTACATGAAATTTATAGCATCTTATAATTGCTACATACTATTAAATACTTAGCATTTGTATTTGCCACGTGTAGCATGATTAAAGTTGTACAAGTAATATTTTTATTGCATTTTAATTGTACTACAAAAGACAATTTGATAGTATTTTCTAAGTGTTAAAAAATATATAATGGTAGCTTTTATCCAATGCAACTAAAATATATATGTGTAACTTTCATTATATACTACAAAATCATAATTTATAGATCTATAGCTCATACTAAATAGGTATGCTTTTAGTAACATGGGTTACCAAAGCATTTGAGAAAATGCTACTATTTACTTTTAGTAGCACTTTTTTTTAAGACTTGCAATGTAAAATATATTAGACGACTTGATCCAACTAGTACAATATTATCTATTGTGGTGGCTCAAGGTGATGCAACAGACCCAGTTCTGACATTTCATGATTTTGCTCTTGGCACTCAATATTTAAGCTTTGGGCCCAAAATGCCTAATGCCAGTTAAAAGAGGAGCATTTATAAGGCATAACCCAAGCTCACTCAAGAGATGTGAGATTATATAACAAAAGATGACAAACTTGGTCATTCTAATTAAATTAATATTTTTATTTTAGGATATTTTCAAATACCTTCCCTAAAATTTGACAAACATTTAAATATAAGGTTTCAAAAAACTAATAGAAAATACTTTTTAATAGTAACTAAAATACTAAAATGACTAAAATATTCTTATATATAATTTTAAATATTAGTAATATTTTTCACATACTCTCCATGAAATTTCAAAAACTAATATATACCTTCTATAAAGTTTTAAAACTAACAAAAAGTACTTTTAAAAAGTTATTTTATATTTTTATATTTAATTTAATTTAATAAATATACATAAATTATGTGTTAATTTTAATAAAATAATACTATAAATTGCTTGCTCGTGTTAATTTATAAACATTTAATTTAGTAAATATACATAAAATTAAATGATATGAATATAAATAAATAAGTGTTATAAATTGCTTATTTTTATAGAAGTATTTTAACTATTATAAATATTTTTATAATTATTAAAATTAGTTAAATT